>JADLZN010003410.1:0-80638 GCA_018155175.1 Sinocyclocheilus anophthalmus
TGACGTATATCTTCAACATACGTTGTCTATGAACAAAAATGTAAGAAGGTATGTTTTCAGTGGACTTTTAAAATTAGCTTTGCTTGAGAAAACAAAAATATACAGCTACAGTGTTTTTTTCTTTTGATTTAGTCGAGTTGGTTTTGCATCAAACACAATGTGATTTTCGGTAATCGAGATCTGACAGCAACAGCACATTTTTCTGCTTGGGCGAGCGCTTCATGAACAGCTTATCTCGCACATTAAATCTGCCGCAGGCAAGCAAATCACTGAGAATGTGCTACAATCCTGAAGAGTCATAGTAACAGAGCAGAGGAGAGAAAGCTGTAGAGAATCCGCTCGCCCGGAAGCAACAACAAAAAACTGAAGTTTGGCAAAATAAAGGATTTGACGTACTTATCCTAACCTCTTTAGTTGAAGTTAGTCACATTTCAAAGGACAAGGGTCAACTTATACTTGGTTATATGATATCCGTGAGTTGTTTTTCTCAAATGGCCTGCGGTATGCGGAGCATTCACATCTTTCATGGCGGAACGCAACTGTTCAAACGTTTTGTATTGAACATTTGCTGTGTGTGTATCCTGCCACAAAATGCTGCGAAAAGTCCTACATGATGGTAATAATTTGATTAAGGTGTTTACATCTATACTGCACATGTCTTAATTCGATTTCTGATTACTTCGAATATGACTTTAGCTGGATTAAGGCCATCAAAAATCTCTGTTTACATGGTAGATTCTTAATCAGAGTATTGTCTTAATCGTGTTAAAATCAGATTATTGTTGTCCATGTAAACGTACTCACTGAAACTAGGTCACAGGGAGCACATGGGGAGAAAAACAAACACAAAACAGATCCATATTCCAGACAAACCCCCCTGTGCACGGCCCTGCGCTGAAGAACTAATTTGTGTGTGTGTGTGTGTATAAAACTCGCAATAGCAAAAAATAAAAAATAAACTTGCAATTCTAAGGAAAAAACTATTCTAATTATGAGACGTAAACTCAAAAATTGAGAGATGAGATGTAAACTCAAAAATTGCAAACCGGCTTCCATAGTCTAGAGCTTGCTTACAAGCTCCCGTTGCTGGTTCTATCGCTGCTTTTCCATTGTTTTCTACGTAAACATGCACTAAACATTCACCTTTGTCCATTGTGCTTGATTCTTGTGCATGAGCACTACATTTTTAGAACAATGTGTGTTAAAAGAACTTTGAGGGGGAAAAAAAAAACGCCTCAAGACATTTTGCTTTTTTCCATGTCTTTTTTTAAAATCCCACTGCCCTGTATCTCATGTTTTTTTTCATGTAAAAACCCATTCTGTGTGAATTTTCCCTAAGGGAAGTCTGGTGCTTACAATGACATAAGTCATTTAAACTGTTTAAACATTTATTTCCTGCCAACTAAAAACTATCAGCAGTCGTTTCCTCAGAACAGATTCAGCACGGGACATCATGCTGAGTTGCTCTTAGTCTTTTGAACACACCTTTGCACTTGTTAGCATATTTTTGCTGTTTGAATAATCTATAGCATATTACTGTACATCACAATGTTTTCATCTTGGTTGGAAATTTAAATTATGATTACAAGTCGCTTGCAATCGATAACCCCCTGAGGGTGAACACGTTCACTCTCGAGTGCCCGGCTGGTAAGAATTTTCTCTTGCCTGTAATTTAGTGCAGTGCTTCCTACTTGCCATTCTGCGCCACAGTTTCCTAAAGGATTCAAATGTGTTAAAAATGACAATAAACCTCAATTTGACTTGAAGTAATGGCCTAAAAGTAAGAATCTTTTTGCAACACCCTTGAAGAAATCCCTGATATCCTTCAGGAGTTTCATGCGCTGAGCTTTAAGGTCAATGTACCCTGCTAAAAAGACACGTTTTTACCAGATGGGTCATTTGCTGGTTTAGTCTGTGTCTTCAGTATGACAAGTGCATAAAACCACTCTAAAGCCTTTAAATGAGACAGGCCAGGGGCGCAATAGGGTAGGCTATGCAGTATATGTAGTGCATAAGGGCGCCCACGAGGGATCATTCTGTGAAAATCTTCTTTAATAAAACTTTATAATCACAAGCTTATTTGTTACAAATTTGTAAAAAGAAACATGTTTATTGTTTTCATTGTAAGTCATTAATCAATATTAATCATTGTTGCCTGAGAGGGCAAAGTGAAATCAGTCCATTTTCATGCATCACTGTATCGGTCAAAAAAAAGGCATACAGGTGCATCTCAATAAATTAAAATGCCATGGAAAAGTTCATTTATTTCAGTAATTCAACTCAAAAACTGAAACTCGTGTATTAAATAAATTCAAATGCACACAGACTGAAGTAGTTTAAGTCTTGGTTCTTTTAATTGTGATGATTTTAACAAAAACCCACCAATTCACTATCTCAACAAATTAGAATACTTCATAAGACCAATAAAAAAAACAATTTTAGTGAATTGTTGGCCTTCTGGAAAATATGTTCATTTACTGTACATGTACTCAATACTTGGTAGGGGCTCCTTTTGCTTTAATTACTGCCTCAATTTGGCGTGGCATGGAGGTGATCAGTTTGTGGCATGCTGAGGTGGTATGGAAGCCCAGGTTTCTTCTTCTTCTGCATTTTTTGGTCTCTTGTTTCTCTGTGTGTGGTGGCTCGTGATGCCTTGACCCCAGCCTCAGACCATTCCATGTGAAGTTCACTCAAATTCTTGAATAAATTTTTCTTGACAATCCTCATAAGGCTACGGTTCTCTCGGTTGGTTGTGCATCTTTTTCTTCCACACTTTTTCCTTCCACTCAACTTTCTGTTAACATGCTTGGATACAGCACTCTGTGAACAGCCAGCTTCTTTGGCAATGAATGTTTGTGGGCTTACCCTCCTTGTGAAGGGTGTCAATGATTGTCTTCTGGACAACTGTCAGATCAGCAGTCTTCCCCATGATTGTGTAGCCTAGTGAACCAAACTGAGAGACCATTTTGAAGGCTCAGGAAACCTTTGCAGGTGTTTTGAGTTGATTGGCTGATTGGCATGTCACCATATTCTAATTTGTTGAGATAGTGAATAGGTGGGTTTTTGGTTAAATGTGAGCCAAAAATCACCACAATTAAAAGAACCAAAGACGTAAACTACTTCAGTCTGTGTGCATTGAATTGATTTAATACACGAGTTCCACAATTTGAGTGAATTATTGAAATAAATGAACGTTTCCACGACATTCTAATTTACTGAGATGCACTGGATGTATGTTTGTGAATGGGCTTTTGATTTACATTCGAGAGAAACGGAGTTAACAGGGGTGCAAATTAGTCACCTTTTGCCAAAAATCTGTGTTTTAAATTTAAAACCGGTCATTTGTGTGATTCCTGTAGGCCTAGATGAGTTTTTTCTCTCTAGCTACTTTTTTCTTCAGTACATAACAGTGCTGAACTTTCATAAAAAAGTGATTTTTAAATGTTATAATAGTGATTTTAAAAAGCCTATAAATCAAGAAGAAAAACCCCTGATGAGTTTTGCATGCCATGTTTGCAGCATGAAATCAAACATGAAATCAGAAAAAATTGGATGTGTGAGCCAACACTGATCTTGCATACCCCCCAGCAGTTGTGCCCCTGAGACAGACAAAAGAGGAGAGAAAGAAACATGTGCATAACTTAAACACTCTCTGCTCTCCAAAACAGATCACGTGGACTTTATACCTGACCTCCAGACCAAGACAGCTGCTGGCCATAATTACTACCTCCATCTGATTGGTGTAAAGTGGGAGGAACGAGTCTTTGAGTAATTGAAAGTCATCAGTGCTGTGGCTGATGTACTGAATTTAACAACCATCTTGATGATTTACGTTCTTTAGTTATGCTCTGCAGTTGTGGGGCATAAATGCATTCCTACATTCCTACTATTTAGTCATTTTTTCTATAACTGGTGGACAACCAACAGAAAACGCTCTAGAACTGCAGTATGCATGCTTACTAAAACGCAGACCAGTGTGATTCAACAGGTGCCTTTTTTATATATATTTTATATACGAAGGTCATATTAAAATGGTCTTGCAAAACATTTTATCTTCATTTAATTTTCTGCTTTTTAAAATGTGTTTTATGAATATATGTTGTTTTACCAGTCCAAGGCGCATATTTTACATTTTTAAATCTGAAAGTCTATCATAAAATATGACTTATTATATATTTTAAAATCTATTTTTATATATATATTTTAAAATGTGAAATAATTACAATATTTTTTTATTATGTTTATGCAAATTACAACTTCAGTTTTGGTGTAATTTTCACCAAAACAAAAACATTTCCCTCTAATAAATTATATTATGCAACAAGTGATAAAATATGTATTTATAATGTGCTACCAATGAAATCAGCCATAGCTATTTCATTCCAAACAGTGTTTCAAATGTCATTTCAGAACAACTGTATGTACTGTATGTTTTAAGAGTTTTTCAAAATGTCCAGAACCAAAAATGCCCTTCAAGCTGTTTCTTTGATTGATGGACTGCAAAATGGACATGGACCAAAATGGATCATTTTATTTGATCTTTTGAACATTCAAAACCGACTGCTCCTTCATTTCAGGCTTCAGATATAGATTGAGTTGAGGTGGGATAACAGGATATTCACCCACTGCTCATCATAATGAAATTCTAGCGTCATTGCAGGTTTAAACAAGTACACTTCATGGATCTCTCTTTTCATTTCCATCTTTTTGTCATTCATTTCTCCTATAAGTTCACTCTGACTTTCCCCATTTGATTCCTCAGTCTGAGTGTTGCTGCATTTCACCCTGTTTCTACATTACGTCCTCTTTCTCTATGCTTTCACAGCAATTCCCAAATCTTACAGTCATTTTCCTCAGATGGATTCACCTGCTCCTGCTGAGATTTGATTGACAGGCTCTTAAGTTCAGATATGTTGCCGACTAAACGCCTCGTCCCTCTGCGAGCTTCACTTTGAAGATATCTGCATCTGTAGAGTATAGAAAGTACACGGAAATTTAAAAGAACTCATTGGAAAGTTTTCCGGCACAGCGTAGGTTTATGTAACAGATTTGGGTAGAAATCTAATTCACTCCCCCAACAGCACACAAGAAACATGATCTGTTAATCTTGCTGCAGAGGAAAAACTTTAAAAGTGATTCTGAGGGCAAGCGGCATTTATTTGAGAATTTAATATTTGTTTAGCCTCAAACAATGCAGCTGTGCGTCAATCTAATCAACGCTGATAATTCCCTCATTAATCTCATCTCATTAACTGTATCTCATCCCTCTTAACGAGACATTTCTAACAATGGTTATTGTAATACTTACGGGACAAGTGTATCATCATGAGCCTTTATGGTCTCTCAGGAGGAATTTGTTTTACCCGTGTGTATTCATATTCAAATAATAACTAACAAATCCCCAGGGAGAGAGAAATCACAAATGAGATCTCTTTAGTATGTCTTCAACACAGCAATTCTACAATTCAATCTTTAATTTTGCTCCTGAGAAAAAGACCCAATAATCTTACATGTGTTTGCTAGAGTTTCAAAAACGAATGTCTCAAACTGTGCTCTGATATACCAATATTCCAAAGTCTGCAATGAAAAGTCAATATGAACTCAAACATTTCTCATCAGATTCTTCCAAGACTAAGTTATGATAAATTATTCATTTTATTAATAGTCTTAGTAAGTTTGGGATTTTAATTTGGGGGGATTCTTTCTCTATTCTGAAGATCAACATGTTTCATTTTTTTTTTTTTCATTTTAAGATTGGCCATCAACTTTGTTTAGTTGGTTACATAAAAACTTAGTCTAATCTGTTAGTTTAGTTAGTTTTCAGATTCAACTAATCTAACTAACTAAGACTGATTACACCTTGGCTAACTGTTGGTCAGACCAGTTTTTAAGACACAGTCTTAACCGATTGTGCAACTGGCCTCTGGTGTAATTATGTAACAAATGCAATCTTTAGGGTCAAATGTCTTTATTTTGATTATTTTGTGTTTAGATCCAAACTAGGAAATGTATCCCTGTACTTCTCTGATTGTTTGAAGGGGTTAATAGACACAGTAGTTTAGAAATAAAATCATGTAGGAGACAAACCAGAGATGAAAATTATACTTCAAAGAAATATAATATACTGAGAACTCCACTAGTCCCCTGAGCTATGAATGAGCAACATCTGAGCAAAAAAAAAAACCCTCCTCATTGCCAGGAAAAAATATCTATCCAGATTTCTCCTTTTAAGTTGTATTTATTCATGCACTGATGGATTCATCTGTCTGATGAAAGACAGCTCAGATTGCATCTGAAATTAATTTAAAAAATACTCATTTTTTAAGTTCGGGGAAGTTTTGAAACTTATATAAATGCCTATATCAAGCTCTTTTGTCTCAAAAGGAAACTTTGATTCCTCATTTGATACTTTGTTCATAGTTTTTAGAATGACATGTGACATACGTTTCTAATATCTAAACCGTTTCTTAAAAAGCATGCAATGGAAAAATAGCACACACTTTTGGAGTAAATAACAGATATTTCATTTTTGAGTGAACTATCCCTATCTCATTTTGAACAAGTCGTACTCTTAGACGTGTGTTTCACTGGAGGGGAGATATAGCGAGATAAGATGTCCTTCACAGCATTTGCTTAATTATTTCTAAAGGTGCCAAAACAACAGAGAGACTGTTAAATTGCCAATTACGCTACTTGCTTCATTAATTTTTTAGTGTTTATCCATGTATCCTTCCAAAACAAGAACACCGCTGTTTTCATTCAAAAGATAAGCATCTGGATAATTGCAATTGACCTCAAAAATCAGTCATTACAGCTTTTCTCAAATAATGTATCCACATAAAGTTTAGTCTTCTCCAGTTCAGGGAGTTTTTTTTTTTTCAGATGTGCTTCTACACAAGGCGTTTTGTGATCTAAAATCCATCTATCTGCATCTAAACATTGAGATTATAACAAAAAGTTTAGGATAGGAGCTATGATTGAATATGACTTGAAGTTTTAACAACAATCTAGTAAGATAAATGATCATCTGTTAATGATTTAAATAGTTATCTTGTGTCAGCTGACAGCAAGGGGTCGGCAAGTCCGCAACTAATTTTCATGATGGATGGTGGATTTCAATTACTCTTAATCTGTAAAGTGAGAAGAGGCAACCAACGGCTGTGATTTATTACATCAGAAATGTCCGAGACACAATCAGGATAGCAATCTATAATTGTATAATTGAGAAGAGGAGCTCGCCTTATCCGCCCCCAAACCTGGAAACGTGGAAGAACGAAACAAATTTAAAGTCCCACAAAGAACTTTTTATGCTCTAGTCTTTGCGAAAACATCATCAACCGGTTCTTTAAAGCAAAAGGTACTTCTTTTGAATAAGTTACTTAATGATGTTAAGAAGTAGTAATGGGCACTTTCTAAACATTGCTTCATGACGCTTTGAAACTTTTGCGAATTATTTGTTTCGAACTACAAATTCAGAGTGCGCATCAAACTGGCATAGACATATAATTTCAGTAAGCAAAGCTTTATGTCATAACTGTTTTGAAACATTTAGAAATTTAAGTGGTTTACTGCTAGGGGGCGATCTCTTTTAACACATGAATTTTATAAATTTGCAGACATTTTAGTGACACATTTGCATGAGAAAAAGGAAGAGTTGTAGATGATAGTCTCATATTGGCCTGCTTAACCGAGCTTTGCATAAAGCAAACAAAACAAGCGCTACAATTCAGGGCGTTTACATGACACCTAAAAATAAAATAAAAAACTTCTGATGTGTTTTATGTGTTGGCCATTCATTCACACAACAATGCCATTTTGGGGGCCAGAAAATGCATCTTTTGAAAACACGTTTCAAAGTGCAAGTTTTTGAAAACAATACCATTATCGTCTCTGTGTAAACTACAAAAACACAAATTTGTGAAAAAGACGATGAACCTGAATGGTGTTTAGTCAGTAAGTACTCTTTATATGTGTGTAAACGCCTAGTGTTTCTTTACAAATTGATAGTAGATCGCCACCTACTGGCCTGGCATGCATTATACAGCATTTTTAGTCATCTTGGCAAGTCCGTGTGAACAGGGATTGTTTTTTATCAATGTTGTCTGTACACAAAGTTTTTCAAAAACGCAAAGGAAAAACTTTTTAGTTTTGTCGTGTAAACTCAACCCTTAATCAGATTTCACCTAAAACTGTAGGTCATCCTGGAACTGTTTTAAAAATAGGCCTATTGTGAATTCGGACATACTCTGTTCACATACTATGCATGTATGTATGCAGTTTCGGATGCAGCCCACATGTACAGCTATAATAATTGTATATAATAGATAATACTTTTTAAAAAAAAAATGTGCAGTAGGAGATCTTGGAAAATGCAACTTTAGCCTGATAGCACTGAAAGCGACGTCCCACTGCAATCACCATCCAAAGCCGCGCCCAATGAAACGCCATATACACTCACAGAACAGAATTACCAGAGACAACATTACAATAGGTAGCTCAGCGGTTCCCAATTCCAGTCCTTGCAATTCGCAATCCAGACGCTGCGCATGCAAAGCCGTGAATGAGAAGTGAAGTAAACGTCAACGGATTTCCCCCGCTCAGGGCAATGAACACTGTGTAGGGATCATATCTATCGGCACACAGTTCATGCACGTAGCTCACTTCTAACGAGCTGGTTATCGGAATCGGGTGTGTTAACTAAGCGAGACATGCAAAATATGCAGGTGGGCGCGAGGACTGGAATTGGGAAAATGCTGGGAACATAATGTGTCATTTCACCAGTGAGCAAATTTATAGTACGTTATTAAATACTAAAAGACCAGGAAGGAAGATCGGGGGTTGATGTTTGTCTGCCATCTCCTCTGTCTAGCACAGGTGTTCGGGAACGCGCTGATGACGTATTCTGTTCTGCTGCGAGCCAGGTGCGTAGAGGTAGGCAAATACGTATGTTGACGACAGGTAGGAAAAAACAATTAAAACGATAGGACCGTAGCGTTTTGATTGGAAGAACATTCTTGTGTACTACGCCTTCCCCCAGCATTATAAATGCATATAAATAAATTTAGACCACTTAATTTAGTGATTGTTATCGGGATGTGAAGAGACTTTCATCCAGCATAACAAAAAATGTTTCTAAAGACAATCACCTATTGCACCGTTAACTGTAGGGGGCTCCAAAGTCGCGACAATACACCCATAAAGAACCCATAAACCATAAATGTTACATCACAAGCTTTTTAGCTCCACAGAACCTCATGAACCATATAGTGAAAAATGTGGTTGCAATGAGTCATTATATAAGAGTATGAAGCACATTTCATGAAGCTTTATGCCTTTGCAATTCTTTATTCAAATGTTCACACCATACTAAATGACACGGAAGTTGAAGAATGAAGAATGTGGAGGCTTTTCAATACCACAGCCAAATTTGGAATATTTCTATAAGTGCATAAATATGATGTTTTGCCAGGTTTGGGATATCTAGCTACCAGCAGGCACTGAAGATTTTCAGTGATGTCAAATGATGTCAAGCCACTGGCTTATTTCACCAAGGTGTTCTACCAAGTGCTACTGGGAATCTTTTCTGCCTGCTGTCATCAGACTGTACGACGCCTCCTCATCTTCCTCCAATGCTGACTGTCCTCACAGCAGTGTGGGCTGCTTCCAGTCATGATTAATGGCACTGTCTCTGCACCAAGTGTTTGTGCAGTTGAGGACTGAGCACTTTACAGTCATGCTGCTGTTTATGCATGAAATTTCCCCTTGGGGTTCAGAAAAGTTCGATTGAGTCTAGTGAATCATTTTGTTTGGGCATGAATTGATTCACTGAATGTTTGTTTTCTTTTTATACTGAATTTCTGTTTTACAGTTTTGACTGGATGGACTGAAGTATGAAATGACCAGCTGGTGTCTGAACGAACTAACAATATCAATTAAACATCTAAAAAAAAAAAGGTTTGGGGCCTGTAAGATTGTTTAAAAATATTTTAATACTTTTATTCAGCAAGGATGCATTCAATGTATCAAAACATGAAAGAAAAGACATTTAAAATGTTCAAAAATATTTATATTTTCATTCAATTCTGTTCTTTTGAACTTTCTATTCATCAAAGACTCCTGAAAAAAACATACCATGGTTTCCACAAAAAATATTAAATATTATTAGGTACTCCGAGCAAATCAGATTATTAGAATGATTTCTGAAGGATCTTTTGACACTGAAGACTGGAGTAATGATTATGGAAATTCAGCTTTGCATCACAGATATAAATTATATTTTAAAATATAATCAAATAAAGCAAGTTATTTTTAATTATAATTATATTTCACAATATTATCGTTTTATCTGTACTTTTGATCAAATAAATGCAGCCTTGGTGAGCAGAAGAGAAAAATCTCACTAATCCCAAACTTTAGAACGGTAGTATATGTTTACAGTACACCCAAATACCAACCAACTACACATTTATAAATCATATGAATGTACAACAATATTTCAGCATAAAAAACTAAAATGCCACTTGAATCAGTGAATCAGAAGTACAGTAGATTGATTCAGACATTGCACTGCAGCTTATGACAATGATAACTCACTCGGCTTTAATGCAATAAAATGGAACAATAAAAACAGCGATGTCATGTTACACTATTTGTTGGAAGACAAATAGCTTGTTAATGCAATGCTAAATGCAAACAACAGCTAGAAACACAATAACGCCAGGCATCTAGAAATAAAATAAAGACAAAAAGTATGTTCACTACTCAGCTGCAATTTAATATCATTACAATACAGCTGCCATTAAACTTCATTAGCTTCTTGGGGAAATTAAAAAATCATGAAACTATAAAATAACTGGCAGTATCTTGCAGCTAGAAATCTAGTTTATGCGAAAACAAAAGAGCGCTAGTGAATATAATTACTCTATAATGGCACTTTAATGACAATCAATACCATTGCCCAACATGACCCATTCATCACAGAAGAGCGAGATGAGTCTGAGGAGACTCTTTCGTTAGTTACACACAGATAAAATACATTACAACACTTACCTGTTCTTAATAAAAAATCCAAGTTTCATGCATTGTGCCGTAATGTATCATATAAGTTAAAAGATATCACAATGTGAGAATACACTACAATATGTATTGTAAGAAATTATTAAAATAACTGTTCTATTTTATTGCTATTTTAAAATTGTATTTATTCATGTGATGGCAAAGTAGAAATTTAAGCAGTCATTACGCTAGTCTTCAGTGTCACATGATTGCATGGTAGTGTATCACAGTTTTATTGATAGTCACAACAGTTTTCAACATTGAGAATAATAAGAAGTGTTTCTTGAGCAGCAAATCAGCATATTATAATGATTTCTGAAGGATCTTGTGACACTGAAGACTGGAGTATGATGCTGAAAATTCAGCTTTAATTACAGTAATAAATTATATTTTTAAAATATATTCAAATAGAAAAATGTATTTTAAATTGTACTAATATTTCACAATATTAATGTGTTACTGGATCTAGATCAAAAAATACAACACCTTTTTTTGAGCAGAAGAGACTTCTTTAAAAAATATTAAAAATCTTTGACGGTAGTGTATATAGGAAATTGGATTAATTAAAAATAATGAAATTAATTATGCATCCTAGCCTCTGGGATTAGTGTGTAATATTTTAGTGTACAGTCGACTAAAATATGTAGTGATTTAGAGCCATTTGAGATGCTCTCTAGTTCTCTGAGCTCAAAGGCTAGACATAATATCAGGACAGGTAAACCCTTTTGATTGTCACACAATGCCAGATGTATGCCATTACATCCATTTCAGCTCAGTCTATTTAACCTGGCAGTGTTAATTGTCATGGTTTATGAACATGACATATCTGCTCATTTTATGTTTATGTGATGGCTCATAATAGTAAAAGATCTTCCCAAACTCATTTGCATTATAATGACTGCAGAACTTTGTCCCCCGCTGTTCTCGAGGTAAAACAATTGTGTACACGTGCTGTGACTGGCATAAACTGATTATAGGCATATTTTCAAATATCTTCTTTTTCACTGTGATTAATTCTAGAGTTGACTGTTTCCATGGAGATATTCAAATGACTTGACATAAATGTTCCTAACTTTTCTTTGATGCTACATCATTAAAATCTCATGGTAACCTCTGTTACCTTTGAGATCTTACTGTGTGGCAGTTGCTTTTTCATAGCAAAATGATTTAACAGCAGGTTAATGCTCAACCAAGTTTAGTTCTCATTCTTGTGGAACTAAGATGTGCGTGCCGTCATTTCTCAACTCAATCAAAACTTTAAAAAAAGGTTGTGACACTTTAGATAGGAAAACTCTCTTATTGCTTTAATATAAGCACAATCATGATGTAAACTTGTGTTTTGATTCATTTTCTCATTTTAATATGCTGTTTGATGCGGTAAATTACACTAAGTGAGTTTAGCCGAAATAATTTCCCTGTTAAAATAGAGAAGTAAATGGCAATTTTACAGGTTATTGTTCTTATAGTAAAACAGAGGTGGAAATGTCAAACACATGCAGCTTTAGGCCGAGATACGCTTCATAAAGAAGGTGTTTAGATTAGACACAGTCAATTAAATGTACTTTAAATGCTATTATTAATGCAAATGCACAATCCTTCTGGCAGAAGTACAATGTGAAGAATACATTATATATGGCTGTAAAAGAAAAACAAAGGGTATTATTCATTAGGATGCCAGAAAATTCTGTTTGAAAGTTTTTCAGTGTTTACAGCTTTATTATGGAGCCAGATCAGCCTCAGAAATAATACATTTACAAAATAAATTCATAAATGCACAGCACAATTTACATTTACAAAATCTGATTTGTAAATTCAAAACACAATTCACAAAAACAGAAGTAAAAGCATACAAATTTCCCCAAATGCTCACACAAATGCATCTTACCTAAATAAATGTAAAATGTTTACACAAATATGTATATATCAAGTTCTTGAATTAATTTCCATCACACATTTATGAATGATGTTACATGTATTTATGGATAATTGAATCTGCATTTGCAAATAGTCACATGTGCGTGGACTGCTTTGAATTTGTGTGCGGTATTTTTGAGACCTTCCTGGCAGGTTAAGATTCATAAATATCTTTTTTTGGAGGATGTTCCATTCGGCCAATCGCAGTGAGCTTTTAATCCACCAATCAAAACACTCCTTACTGAACAGACTCAAGAAGCTCAATGCTGTGCTTGTAGTGTGCATTGTTCCATGATCAGGTCCTTGATGTAAAGACATTTTAATGGGCACTATTTTTTTTGGCACCTGATTACAATTTCTACAAAATCAGTTTTGCATTGTTACAAAGTTGTTAGTCCATGCCAGCTTTCTAATATTATAACTGGTGTTTGTAGGAACACTTTAGTAATCACGGGCTGAATGGGCAATAAACAATCAATAAAACAACGATTTTGATGATAAACTATCGAGTAATTTTAAATACGGTTTGTAGTCAGTGGGTTCTAAAGTTACCATCGTGACCAGCAATAATCACAAGAAAATGCCATCAGATAAAAAAACTACATTACTCACTCGTTGAGTCTGGTTTTCATCCTCCATGCTGAAATCTCTCCGCTGTATGTGTTCGAAATCTCCATTAGGTGGTGGTAGCTGTTTTTAATGCCTGATCAAAAGTTACTGCGAATCTGATAGCCTACTACTACTAATAACAACAACAGAACACATTACATAATTAAATGAAATATCTGGACCTTTAACACTTATTTAATAACATTACAGATTGATCTGAATAAACAGGGTGTGTGCAACTTTGGTGTATAAGACAGCAGGCTAACCGGGTAGCTGTATTTTGTGGGAACGATATAAATCATAATGTGATTTTGTAGGAAAAGAAGAGTAACCATTAAAATGTCTTTACATCAAGGACCTGATCATGGAACAATGCACAGTATAAGCACAACGTTGAGCTTCTTGAGTCTGTTCAGTAAGGAGCGTTTTGATTGGTGAACTAAAAGCTCACTGATTGGCTGAACGGAACATCCAAGCATATGAATCTTAACCTGTCAGGAAGGTCTCAAAAATACAGCAGTCCAAGCACGTGTGACGATTTGCAAATGCAGATTCAACGATCCATAAATATTTGTAACATCATTCATAAATGTGTGATGGAAATTAATTCAAGAACTTGATATATACATATTTGTGTAAACATTTTTTTAATTTATTTAGTTAAGATGCTTTTGTGTGAGCATTTGGGGAAATATGTATGCTTTTACTTGTGTATTTATGAATTGTGTTTTATAAATGTATTATTTTTGAGGCTGATCTAGCTCCATATTTATCAAAGAGAGCAACAACAGGCAAAAGCAATGACAAGTCATTTCAGCTATGTATTAGAAAAAAAAACATACAACAAGAAAGCGTTGTGATCTCTCATATGAAAATCCATCAGCATATTTGTTTAGAACAGTTTTTGACTTGTAAACGGTGCTTGATCTGTGCATATTTCTCTCTTGACCCAGACAAAACAACTTTTTCACTGGAGAAAGCAATATTATGGATACAGGACTTATGTTTCAACCAGAAGCAACAGTTTGTACGTTAAAAACGTCTTGATTGATTTGTTTCTTACAAACATGCAACTTTTTTACTTCACAAGATGTTAACTGATGGACTGGAGTGGTGTGGATTACTTGTGGATTACTGTGATGTTTTTATCAGCTGTTTGGACTCTCATTCTGACGGCACCCATTCACTGCAGAGGATCCATTGGTGAGCAAGTGATGTAATGCTACATTTCTCCAAATCTTTTCTGATGAAGAAACAAACTCGTCTACTGTACATCTTGGATGGACTGAGGGTGAGCACATTTACAGCACATTTTTATTTTTGGGTGAACTACTCCTTTAAGTTCCAGCAATGAATCTTTAGAAACAACAGATGTTGTGCTTGCCAGTCATTTGCTCTAATGGGAGTTTATATTTTGTCTGTGCAGCCTGTTTTATCTCCTTCGCATTTGCTAGATTCTGAATGAGCTGCACATTAACTGCATTTTTCTAAACTTTGGGAAAATGAACATCAAAGAGCATTCTAAGATGTAAATGTTTTGATATGAACAAACTTAGAGATGTACAAATGTTTACACTAAAATGAGGTACTAGCAACTCCAAGGCTCAATTTCCAGGGAATGCAAGAGCTGATAAAAATGTATACTTTAAATGCATTGTAAATAACTTTGGATGAAAACATCTGCTAAATACATACAAATCAATAGGCTGGTGGGAATTGCTGAAACTTTCAACCTGCAAGAGCATCACCGCAGGTGACAGAGTTCCACATCTCATAATGAGTAAAAAACGGCTTGTTTTTGACACTAGAAAATTGCCTAATCTGTTACTGCGTAGAAGCGCCTCGTCTTTTCATAAATGATTGATTCCATCTAATAATTCATTAAACATTGTTGCTGAATAAACGGGCACCTGATAACATAATTCAGATGTCAGCATATGCTACAGATTTTCCTATAGCGTTGTCAGCTGAATTAAAAACCTCATGAAATGTTTGACAAGCACAGTTTTCTTTCCCGAGTTGACACATTTCCCATTTAAACAGGAAGTTGGGGGCTGGACATATTGAAGGGCTTTATTAAATAGCCAAACATTAACTACAGAATAACTGCTTCTAACTATTTTTGTCAGCTTTTAGTACTACATTAGTATATTGATGTTACTCCATATCTTAACCAGATGCAATGCGATAGAATTCCAACGAGAAGTAATTTTGGTAACACTTTAGAATAGGGTACACATTCACTATTAACTAAGAGTTTTCCCTGAACAAACTTCTAATTTGCTGCTTATTAATATTGAGATGGTAGAGGTGCTAAATGTAGGTACGGGTTGGATTAATGGATCTAAAATATTGTCATGCAAAATAAGGCATTAATATGTGCTACAGTATATGAGTGCTTATAAACAGCCAATATGTTAGTAATATGCATACTAATAGCTAAAATTTGATCCTTAAAATAAAGTGTTACCGTAATTTTCTGTACACAGACATGCCGTGGCTATGAAATGCGTCAAAATCGATAAAAAATCTCCAGCCAATCAGAAGAGCATGTTGGGCAGGTCTCTCTCTCTGAGCGCGAAATGATGTTAAGTTTGTTTCTGTCACAAAATCAAAATATTAAAAAGATAATTGCAACTTTCTTCCTCACAATTGCAAGTTTATATCTCAATTCAGACTTTTCCCCCACAATTGCAAGTTATATCTTAATCGCAAGTTGAAAACTCGTAATGATGCTTAAAGTTTAATAGCTCGAATCGGCGTTTTATCTCACAATTTAGACTTTTTTTCTCAGAATTCAGGGTTTATATCTTGCAATTCTGAGATTATATCTCAAAAAAGAAAAGTTGCATTTACCTTTTTCATATTTTTGTTCCATGGCGGAACTTCCGTAGTAAGTACTTGATCAAATTCATAAATATTAACCAATTTTAACATGATTTAAAAGGATTATAAGTGATGCTGGGAAACAATTTTGGTCATGGAATACACTTGTCTGGTTACACTGAGTTCCGGTTATATAACAGTTAATGGTTTTGAAATTATTTTCAAGATCTGAGGTGAATTATCCATTGTCATTTCAGTATGACTATAAATTCCAATTCACACCTTTGAACATTTAATAAAGCACATAATCAGTACCATTTGATACTTTTGAGATTGAGAAAAGTATCAAAAAAAAGTATTTTTTGATACTTTTGAGATTACCATTTTCGTAGTTTGTATGTTGTTCCAGCTGTGGCATCGCAGAAATAAACTGAATGTCTTAAACAATTTCTTAAAAAAATTTAGTTTTTCCATTTCTAAAACAGAATCCGTGTTGTGGCTTGCTACGGCATTGCATCATGTTTGACACGTGTGTTAGCTTTGAAACTAACAGCCACAAAACTCAACAAACTAATATATAAATACTCAATCTTATTTCTGTGCAGGCCAGGACAGTCTAGAGTAGACTACAAATTATGCGCATTCTTTGTTCTAACTAAAGCATTTTAAAGGTGATACTGAATGGCTTTACTATTTCTCTATGGCTGTCATCAGTGTCTACAGCTTGGTGAAGTGGTCGTCATTTGAGAACACTTGATTATAGATGCCTTCTTTCCCTCCAAGACCAGAGAGAGCGGTTCCGTTCTCTTTGACTATTCCTTCATCCTCTTCTGAAAGACCAGCAGCTTTTTCTTTGGCTCTGTTGTGAATAAAGCATCATACATGCTCAAATCAGACTAACGGGGAATTAACAGTAAGGTATGTCTGTGTCCAAGACGCCGTTTGCATCTGATATTAACCACTGCTGGGGAAGCTATTGAAACTAGTTGTCCAAGCTACTTATAAAGTAGATAAATAGGCCTATACACCCAAGCTACAAGTTAACAATGCTAACTACAATTAAGTAATTTTAAATAACTAACAATCCAATTATGTCTGAATTTGTATTTTTTCTGTGTTTAGTGTTTTTGAATGAATGAATAGACAAACAATTACTATTGAGGTGACGGTATTAAATCAAAACAGATAGATTTACATAAAATACAATCTCTAAATGATATACACTCCCATTCAGCATTGGTTTTGGGTCTTCTTTTTTTTTTTTAAGACATTAATACTTTTATTGGTAAGAATTACGTATAAGGCCACAAAGAAGCCAAAAGATTTTATTTAGAATCATACTGTTCTTTTGAACTTTCTATTTCCAAGAATCCTGAAACGATCATTCCCACAAAAAAGATTAGCAGTACAACTTTTTTTTCAACATTGCTATATATTTGAAATGTTTTCAAACATAAAAGTGATTATAAATTTTAAAAATATACTTGTTGTTGTAAATCAAATGAATGCAGCCTTGAGCATAAGAGACTTCTTAAAAAAACATTACAAAATCTTACCAACCCCAAACATTTGAAGGGTACACTATTACATAAAGGTGCTTCAGAAGTTCCTTCAAGCGATGCCATAGAAGAACCATTTTGGTTCCACAAAGAACCATTCAGTCAAAGGTTCTTTAAAGAACATCTCTTTCTTACCTTTTATAATCTGAAGAACCTTCTTTCAGCCAACAAAGAACCTTTTGTGAACAGAAAGGTTCTTCAGATGTTAAAGGTTCTTTATGGAACCATTTAGATAAAAAGGTTCTTCTATGGCAGCGTGAAGCACCTTTATTTACAGAGGGGGTTAGTGTATCTCTAATCAAAACAGTAATGAACATCCTCAACCAAATATTTTGCTATAAAAAGACTTAAATGGGACATAAATCGGGGAATAATTCTTGAATCCGTTTATTTACTTTGGCCGTCTGAACAAACTGATTAATAAGAATGAACTAGACTTTCCAACACTACACTCTTAAAAATAAAGGTGCTTCACGATGCCATAGACTAACCTTTTTGTCTAAAATGGTTACAAAAGAACCTTTAACAGCTCTGAAGAACACCTTTCTGTTTCACCAAAAAAGCTTCTTTGTGGCGAAAGAGGTTCTTAGATTATTAAACAGGTAGAAGAGATGGTTCTTAAGAACCATTTGCTGAATGGTTCTTGTGGAGCCAAAAATGGTTCCTTCTAGGCATCGATTGAAGATCTTTTGTAGCACCTTTATTTTTAAGAGTGTACAGTACATATGAGAAAAGACAGTTTAACATTTAGTTGCTGTAATGTGTGCTAAAATGTAAAAAAAAAATTGTTACTCCCCAACATTAGTATTAACATCCATCTCGGGTGATTCAATCACAAGTAGACAGCATTAAATACAGATGTACACAAAATGTTTCATGATCCAATCACTGAAATCACATACTAAAACGTTATGTGACTACATTAGATAATGCATCTCGGACAACAACAAAGGACCGCCTACTCACCTGTCAATCAAACACTTCACTAAAACAAGAGATTTAAACTACCTCCACGCAGCTTTAAAAGAAAACAAAGAATAGTTTAATATAAATATGGAAAAGCTCATACATCGGAGATCAAACCTAATCATATGTGGGCATAGAAAATGTCTTTGAGTTGCATGTTAAATGCTTGGTTAAACCTCTGTCTTGTGATCAGATCACCTGAGATGAATCAGTTTAAATTGATTTTCTGCTGCATTTTTGTCTTGTTTTCCAGTACAAATATCTTGCATTCTTATAGATCAAGATATTTTTTCTTGTCTAAATAATAGATTGTTCTTTTTAATATCTTGTCATTTTGCTTCTCAAGTATCTTGATATAAAATGTTTAGATACTGGAAACCCAGACACAAATACTGAGGAACAAAATAGTTTTTTGCAGTGGTGTTAATACCAGGTGCATCATTGAACACGTTTAACATTTGAATGGTTTGTCAAAAGAACATTACTGACCATGGTTTTTTACTTACTGTGGACATCAGTAAAGCCACGATTCCCCTAGCCACAGCACCACTGACCACCCCGAACATGATGAGCCAGGATTCAGTGTTGTATGTGATCGGGATCGGGCGGGATTCCCACGAACTGTTTTTTGTCCAAATCTATATGATCTGTGTAAAAATCCACAGAAAATGTTCATTCAAAAAGGCAAACAAAGAAATTTCGAAATTTAAGATTTTATGAATTGCTGAAAATTATAACACATTATTTTGTGCTCATTTAAATTTTGAATTGTCATGTTCACATCACACTCTTGTGCAAATGGTGCATCTCTTGTGCAATAAGCACTATTTAGTGTATGTAAATGAAAATTTATTAAATGTAGTTTAAATTTGTATTAAAAGCAAGTAATTGAACTTAAGAATGCTGTTCAGCTCAAGTAGGACTTAAGTACAATTTTAATGTATTTTATTTAAAATTGTATATCATGTATTTAAATATGTGTTAAATATATTGCACTTGCATTTGTAATGATAAAGTTGCAATTTAGAATATTTAAAATATATTACCAATGTAATATAACACATCAAAGTTCCATTATACTTGAAATAGTATATATATATATATATATTATATATATAGACAGAATACGTGTATTTATGCTTAAAACAAGAAAAATAAGTCTCAGTGTGGTCAGAAAAATAGACTGAATTTAAAGGGAAAACAAGATTATTTCTGACCCCACTGACATACTTTTTCATAAACTCATTTAATTTGGATCAATGTTTTGTTAAACAAGACTTAATGTCTTAAGAAATTTAGCTTCTCAAGTAAATGAAAAATAAACATTGAATTAAGAATGTTTATTAACTATTCTTGTACTGGAAAAACAAGACAAAAAACTTTTAATTTGACATTATTAGAAAATGCACTTTTTAAAAGTGTACTCAAGTGTGTTAAGAAACAGAAAGTGTACTTGCTTTAAGTACACTTAAGTGCCTTTTATTTAATTAATATTTCATTATCTGCAAGTTCAGTTTTTTTTTGTTAAATATACTTTTAAAACTTTGAAGTAACGGCTTACATAGTCAGCATTCAAGCAAGGCAGCTAAGTTGGAGGATTTGAAACAGAGCCATAATTTTTTGCAGTATGTGCTGTATACCATCTAGTAAGCCATCAGCACATCAAGTCTAAACCTATAAACCTTCAGCACAGAGCGTTGACTCACCTCACTGCTTGTTCTACTTGTTCTTTGGTGATCCGTTGGGTCGGATCATCTGTTGATGTCACCACAAACATGAAAAACACTCTTTTGGGCTTTTTCTTTTAGGCTGATGATGTGGCTGGTCATTTTGGTTGCAGTACTGGAAAAACTGTTAGAACTGTTTTTTTTTTGTTTTTTTTTAGGGCATCATAGAAAAAGCACTGAAACTAATAAAACAGCCTCACATAAACACACATACTGTATAGTATACACCTACACAGGGAAAAAAATCTGTTTTAATCAATACTTTTGTCTTGTTTTCAAGTATGAGAAGCAAAATTGTGTGGGATAATGTTTTTTTTTTCCCCAGAGAACATTTTGAAGTTAATCTGTTAAACTCATTTGCAAATTACTTTTTCTCTTTTAAAACAATTTTTTATAGTTTAAATCATCTATTAAAAGTATTAAAATTAACTTTTAGCCGTCACAAACATTTAAAATGTACTAGAATGTGATTGTCCTTCCTACTAATATCACCTATGTGACTGTGATGCTAAATCCTTTTGGACATACAAAAAAAAAGTATCAATAAAAAATAACACATGCAACATTACCATTCAAATGTTTGGGGTCAGAATTATTATTTTTTTAATTCTTTTATTAATACTTTTATTCAGCAAGAATACATTAACTTGATCAAGAGTGACGTAAGAATTTAAAGGGGTCAATATGAGGGTCGAGTTTCTAGAGATTTTCCTTTCTCTTTGGAGTGTTACAATCTCTTGGTGCATAAAGAAGATCGTCTCGGTTACGTATGTAACCCTCGTTCCCTGAAGGAGGGAACGGAGATGTCACGTTGGTGACCGACGATTTGGGATCTCGCTTAGAGGGACCAATTTACTTTGAGTGTAAACTAAACAAGCCAATGCACATGGCATGCGATTATTGCATCCAGCTGCTGCTGATCACAGCGTGAGTATAAGTTGGCAGCAGATGCAGCGCATATTCAGGTTTCGCTGAGGAGCCAAACTGGTGACCCGGCCGCTCAGCGGTGGTACAGTTCTGTGGCGACGGGACGTGACGGCTCCGTTCCCTCCTTCAGGGAACGAGGGTTACTTACGTAACCGAGACGTTCCCTTTCAGTCGGTCACTCCGAGTCATGTCGGTGACCGATGAATTGGGATCCCTACCAAAAGGCCACAGATAGTGCCCCTTCCAGTGTCCTTTGGAAGCCACCTGCGCCCCTATTTTTTTGGCGTAGGCCAGGGCTTCTTCACAAGAGGACCAGCTACTGCTGCTATGGCACTACCCATTGAGTAAGACTGGATAACACTGGGAAGACGTACCCGTTCTACTTGGAACAGGGTCGTTACGGAAGCTCGAACCTTCCCGATGGAGGTTTCGGAAGCAATACACATATGGACATCCCGTAGGTGCATATGGAAGAATGGAGGTGAATGAACCCTCTTGGAATGGCAGAAGTCAGCCGGGGAAACACGGGCTCAAGGCTAAACCGTGGACTTTACACATATGAGATCAACTTAGGTCTTACATATGGAACCCAGACTTCTACCGGTTCTCGAGGATTCAACAAGTGAAGACCTGGCGCCGGACGCTCCGCCACGTCAGGCTGCCGAGGGGACGGAGGAACTCAACAGGTCTACTGTATGGACTCTCTGGAGTAATTTTGCAAGCCGACCCGAAACCGGGGCCTATCAGTGCTTCTACCCGTTTGAGGTGAAAACACAGGAGGAAACCGGCTCCACACGAAGACTATAGAATCTAACGAACGTGTTAGGGGTCGCCCAGCCAGATACAGATATCTGTCAGCGAGGCGCCACGAGCCAGCGCCCAGGAGGATGCAACACCTCTAGTTGAGTGAGCTCGCAACCTGAGCGGGCAGGGCACACCCTGTGCCTGATAAGCCAGGGTGATGGCATCCACTATCCAGTGGGCCATCCTCTGCTTTGAGACGGCATTCCCCTTCTGCCGGCCTCCGTGACAGACAAAGAGCTGGTCTGAGGTCCTGAAGCTTTGCGTCCGGGCTACGTAGCACCTTAAGGCTCGGACGGGACAGAGCAAAGCTAGGGCTGGGTCTGCCTCCTCCGAGGGCAGCGCTTGGAGGTTCACCACCTGATCCCTGAAGGGAGTAGCGGGAACCTTGGGCACGTAGCCGGGCCGGGGCCTCAGGGTTACCTGGGAATCAGCCGGCCCGAACTCTAGGCACGAATCGTTGACCGAAAATGCGTGCAGGTCCCCTACCCTCTTGATAGAGGCCAATGCCAGCAGGAGCAAAGTCTCCATTGAAGAATCTTCGGTTCAACCGCCTGCAAAAAGGCTCAAATTGGCCCTGCTGTAGTGCCGTGAGCACTATAGTCAGGTCCCAAGAGGGTATAGAGGTGGGCCGTGGAGGATTTAGCCTTCTCGCCCCCTAAGGAACCTGATGATCAAGTCATGCTTCCCCAACGACCTCCCTTCTACGGGGTCGTGGTTAGCAGCGATCGCGGCGACATGAACTTTATGGGTGGAGGGAGACAGCCTTCGCTCCAGCCCCTGCTGCAAGAAGGACAGCACAACTCTGATCAGGCATCTCCGGGGGTCTTCTCGGCGAGAAGAACACCACTCAACGAACAGGTTCCACTTCAAGCGTAGGCGTGTCTCGTAGACGGTGCTCTCGCTGAAGTGATGGTGTCAACTACCTCTTGGGGTAGGTCACCTAGAACCGCCGCGTCCCGCAGGGACCAGTCATGAAGTTTCCAGAGGTCTGGACGCGGGTGCCAAAGGGTGCCCCGTCTCTGAGTCAGTAAATCCTTCCTCAGAGGAATCGGCCAAGGAGGGGCTGTCGCGAGGAGCATTAGTTCAGGGAACCAGGTCCGGGAAGGCCAAAAGGGTGCCACCCGCAGGACCTGCTCCTCGTCCTCCCTGACTTTGCACAGGAACTGTGCCAGAAGGCTCACTGGGGGAAACGCATACTTGCGAAGGCCCCGCGGCCAGCTGTGTGCCAGTGCGTCTGTGCCGAGTGTTCCCTCG
Source organism: Sinocyclocheilus anophthalmus (assembly GCA_018155175.1). NCBI lineage: Eukaryota > Metazoa > Chordata > Actinopteri > Cypriniformes > Cyprinidae > Sinocyclocheilus > Sinocyclocheilus anophthalmus. Next base: position 23,642 of record JADLZN010003410.1, read on the forward strand.
GTTAGGGAGTAGAACAACTGGCAGTGAGAGGTTTCTGGAGAGGCAAACAGGTCTACCTGAGCGTCTCCGAAACGTCTCTAAATCAGCTGGACCGTCTGGGGATGGAGTCGCCATTCTCCCGGGCGCACAGCTCGGGACAGCTCGTCGGCTGCCCGGTTGAGCAGCCCAGGAATGTGAACAGCACGAAGCGACCTCAGATGCTTCTGACTCCAGAGGAGGAGGTGGCGGGCGAGTTGCGATAAGCGACGGGAGCGCAGACCACCTTGTCGGTTGATGTACGCAACGGTCGCTGTGTTGCGGACTAGTACATGCTTGCCTCGTATGCGCCCTTTGAGACGGCTCAGGGCAAGGTGCACTTCCAGCAACTCGAGGCAGTTGATGTGCCAGTGCAGTCGGGGCCCCGTCCAAACCCCTGACACTGCAAGCCCGTTGTACGTGGCCCCCCAGCCGGTGGTTGAGGCATCTGTGCAAACCACAGCATGCCTGGATACCTGCTCCAGGGGCACTCCTGCCCGTAGGAACGCAAGGTCTGACCACGGGGTTAAGGTTTGGTGGCAGGCCGGTGTCACCTGGACCCGGGAGGTGCCGCGTTGCCACGCCCACCTCGGGACTCGGCCATGGACCCAGTGCTGCAGCGGTCTCATATGGAACAACCCCAGCAGCGTGACTGCCGCCGTAGCTTCCATATGCCCCAGGAGCCTCTGAAAAAAAATTTCAGTGGGACCGCCATCCTGCTCCTGAATGTATCAAGCAGTTCAACACCGACTGAGCACATTCCTGCGTGATGCGTGCTGTCTGTTCTGAACGAGTCCAACTCCATACCGAGAAAAGGGATCCTCTGCGTCGGGGAGAGTTTGTTTTTTCCCAGTTGACCTGAAGGCCCAATAGGCTGAGGTGTGAAAGCACCAAGTCTCTGTGCTCGCACAACTGATCCTGAGATTGGGCGAGTATGAGCCAATCGTCGAGGTTGTTGAGGATGCGAATGCCCTGCTCTCACGTGGGAACAAGGGCTGCCTCCGTACCTTTCGTAAAGACACGGGGCGACAGGAACAGCCCAGAAGGCAGGACCTCATACTGATATGCTCGTCCTTCGAACGCAAACCGCAGAAATGGCCTGTGGCGCAGAAGGATCGAAACATGAAAGTACGTGTCCTTCAGGTCGATCGTTGCGAACCAGTCTTGGGGACGGATACAGCTGAAAGTGCATTTCTGCGTGAGCATGTTGAACGGGAGCCGGTGAAGGCCCCGGTTCACGACGCACAGGTCCAAGATAGGTCTCAACCCACCGCCTTTATTGGGTACAATAAAGTAAGGGCTGTAAAACCCCGACCTCATATCGGCTGGAGGGACCGGCTCTATCGCGTCCTTCGCCAGTAGGACTGCGATCTCTGCACGCAAGACAGGGGCATCTGCTGCTTTCACTGACGTAAAGTGTACGCCCTCTGAACTTGGGGGGACGCCGGGTGACTGAATCGCATAGCCGGGCCTGACGGTTCGACGGAGCCATCGAGACGTGCTGGGTAGCTCTAGCCAGGCTCCCAGATGCCGCGCAAGTGGCATCAACGGAACTACAGGCGTACCCGCAGTAGGGCAGTGCGGAAGAACGTAGGGACCCGGCCCGGGCGTCTCTTTGTCGGTCCGAGGCGGGGTCTGAGTGTGTAACACTGACCTGCGTTTGAGCAGAGGGTGCGTGGGTAGTCCGTTGGTTCGTCCTCCCGATCCGCCCACTGCTGCTCACTGGCGAGAGAGGTGGGTGAGTGTGATACGTACTAGATCGTCCACAACCCCCCGTCCCCTCTTGGGACCCAGAAATAGAGGAATTGCTCTTTGTCGAGAATTTGGGTACCACCGACCGAGTGGTCAGTGGTGGAAAAAGATGAAAAGTTTCTCCGCCCGGCCCTCCTCCGGGGGAGGGATTGGTGTGCTTACCATCTCCTGAAGAGCACGTCCCTCCACCTCTAGGTCGCCCGTCTCTGGGCCTCTTGCTCTCTCGTTTGCCACCAGGTTTGGCGGGGGCCTGGACGGGCGGGGCGGCTGCCCTTCGACCGGCTCCACGGCACAGCTTTGCAGGAGCTCTGCTCTTGTTTTGGTGGTGGCAGGGGGGCCGCCCTCGGCGATGGCATCAGCTGCACGCCGGGGCAGGATGTACATGATGGTCTCAGTATGCTTTGGTCAGCGGAGAACTGCTGGTCAAGTTCTCCACCGTGTCGCCGACAGTCCGGCCTGGGACGCGGGGGTGTTCAAGAATCGTGTCTTGCCGTCTCGCGTATGTCAGCTAGTCACAGCCAGAAATGGCGCTCCTGGTCCACCATAGTGGACATGGCACGACCCCGAGACCGCGCCGTAACCTTCGTCGCTCGTGGCTCGAGATCCGCCGCGGTGCGGAGTTCTCTGCGAACTTCCGGGTCGTGACCACCCTCGTGCAAGTCCCTCAGTGCCTTGGCCTGGTGCACTTGCAATCACGCTGTAGCGTGTAAGGTGGAGGCAGCTTCTCTACAGGTCGTATAAGCATCGCTGGCCATCCGAGTACCTACAGACCCGGGAGAGGAGGCACGGTGCTCCCTGCCGGTTGGAGGCGGTATTAGGACACAACTGCATCTCAACCGACCGCTCCACCGGGGGACCCTTGTAACCCCCTGACTGCCCCACCATTGAGGGTGGTGAGGGAGGAGGAACCAGCAGCTCGGTTTCTGTCAGTAAAAGGTGCCGTCCATGACCTGTTGAGCTCCTTATGCACCTCCGGGAAGAAAGGCACCGAGGCGGGGCGCTGAGAACCAGCGCGGACCGCCCCGGGAACCAATCGTGCAACCTTGAGGGCTCGGGACACGGTGAAAGTCTTCACTCGAGCCCTACCCCTACGGTGGCCCGGGAAAGCATAGCCATTATTTCTGGATCCATTTCAGGCATTGCTACAGTCCCGGAGGACTGTATTATTAGCGCAGCCGAATCTTCCTCTCCAGACAGCTCTGGCTCACCCTCCGATGCTGCAATCGACATCTGATCGTCGGGGGAGCCTCGGAAGAAACAGGTGGTACCCTCCGGGAGGGTCCAGCCTGCTCTTTTTTGAGAGCTCCGCTGGTTTCGAAGTGCCGGCGGGCTTGGGCATCCCCGGAGGGGAATTCCTCACCGTGACCGTAAGACCAGTCCGCCCACCGCTAGAAAAAGGACGCCCCCGGCTGCCACCAGAGGGAACCCCAGATCTAGGCGGTGGCACGGGCACTCCGCCCCCTTGCAGGTAACGGAGTCCGGTCCGCAACTCTGAGATGGTCATACCCCCGCAATGGGAGCATGAGCCATCCACGAAAGCCACCTCAGCGTGCTTCATGCCCAGGCGCGAGAGGCAGCGATCGTGACCATCACCCAGCGCAAGGTAACGACCGCATCCAGAACGCCCAGGTGATACGTTGTCTTTAGCAAGACCCACATCGTCTTTATAAAGACGTAACGTCAAGTTTGCCAAGCAACGTCGTCTTTAGAAAGACGCACCCGAAATTGCTCTTTTAGGGGAAAAAGCTCTTTTAGCGTGCTGAGGCGCACAGGGGAGATGATCATTTGCAACACAAACAGGGGGTAGTGCAGCCTGATGTTTGCAACCCACTCGACACGGGAAACCACACGCAGAGCGCGTCTCATTAGGGAAAACACGAAGAGCTCTCAGAGCGGCTGAAACCCCTCGTTCAGTTTCTCTACGTAGAAGGTCAGGAGCAGAACGATAGAACCGTTCGGCTCCGAAACGAAAAGCTGAATATGCGCTGCACCTGCTGCCTACTTATACTCACTCTGTGATCAGTGGCAGCTGGATGCAATTATCGCTTGCCAATGTGCATTGGCTCGTTTAGTTTTACACCGCAGTAGATTGGTCCTCTAAGCGAGATCCCAATTCGTCGTTCCTCCGACGTGACGTCGAGAGTGACAGACTGAAAGGGAACTGTGAAGAGTTGCCCAAGACTAAGTCTCAATCCAAGAGATATTCCTTATAAAAAGTTAAGAGTCGGCTCGTTTAAACACGCCCCACATGTCTACGTCACTATGCGGAAATATTAGCATAATGCAGCCCAAAAGTGCACGCAAAGAAAGAAGGCGTGCTTTCAGTAACCACAGTTAGTGTTGAAACAGCATGTCAGAGAGACGCTGTGTGTTCTAGGCGAAAGCAAAAGCACTTTATTTGGCTTCCGAAAGTAGATGCATTTAGGAAACTTTAAGATTACTTACAACAGAACAGCATAACCCATATGTTCGAATATTTTGTTTTTTTGTGCAACGCATTTTATGGATAACAGTTTTTTGAACCTAGAAGAGTACAAGGCTGGCTGTGCACAAGGCTATTTCTAAAAAAAAAAAAAGGTAAATTCCGATTTTGCTATGACAATCTGGCGCTTTTGATTCAGCGACTGTAAGTATGTTTTTTTTTTAGTTTAAGTATTTGCTATTGACTTTTCAAATGCAGAGTTTTGCGCAGCGCAGAGTACCGCGTCGCGTGTTGTGTGTGTGTGTGTGTGAGAGGACCAGGGTCACATCCCCGGCGATTGAACTGCCTGTTAGAAATCATAGCAAGTCAGCTGTCTTAACCGCAGCTTGTTACTGCATCATCACTGTGTCTGTCGCGCAACTCTGTTCCCCTTTCGGGCTCTGACACTGATGGTAAAACTATGACATTATTAACTGTCTTGATATTTACTTTGAAAGTTGAAGCTGCGATTATGGTAAGGGGCATTATATTTCTGACGTGTGCTTGTGGTGTTCGGGCCAATCACAATGCACTGGGTCAACTGACCAATCAGAGCAGACTACGCTTGTCAAAGGAGGGACTTTGTTGAAAACAACGTGTTTGAGAGAGGCGGGGCATAGAGGATTTACAATAATGTACAGTATTTGAAAAGTTATGTGTTTTTTGAACATTAAAGCATTCAACATATTATGTTACTCCAAATACACAAAATAATGATATTTAAAATAACATATGCCCTTTTATATGTTGCACACGGATTAACATTTTTTTTTATACTTTTCATCAAAGATCCTGCAAATATAGCAATTTTTTAGACAAACTAGGTTTATAATTTAACATTCACATGTATAATATAATAGAAAATGTTTCTTTGAGCAGCAATCAGCATATTTAGAGATGATTTCTGAGTGATCGTGTGACACTGAAGACTGGAGTCATGATCCTGAAAATTCAGTCTTTTTACGCAATAAACTACATTATAAAAATATATTGAAATATAAAACAGTTATTTTAATATTCAGCATTTTTTCCCCTCACAATATTACTGTTATTATTGTGTTTTTGATCACATAAATGAGGCCTTGGTGAAAGAAAACATTTAAAAAATTTTACCAACCCCATAATCTTACTACAGTACTGTAGTCTTATTATTTTATGCAATTTTGCTTCTCAAGTATCTTGTTTGAAAGATGCTTAGATATTAATAAAATATATGTTTTTGCCATGCAAATTAACAATGCCAGCAGATATGGTTTCTCGTTATATACTGGATGCAGCCAATAAGAATCAAGCACAAACAGCATCTCATCAATGTAACATGATGCTGCAAAAGAAGCGCATGCTCCCTATCCAGCACACCGGCATCAATCAATACTGCGGTTCTCTCACAAACAAGCCTGAAGCATCTCTGCTGCAACACTTCAGCTGTGAGATTTCACAATCGTTAGGGGCCGATATCTGGCTAGGAAAGGTTAACCGCAATTGATTTCCATTGACCCATTAACGTCTATATCGGCCCCGTAATTACACTGGTTTAATGAATCAGTCGGGCTTTCCCTACATCCGAGAGCAGCTCAATTGCATGAATATAATTGAGGGGAAAAACAGTGATTAAAAAAAATACATATTTAATCCACAAAAAAAAGGTCAGGCCTAAGATGACATCATGCATTTCTCTTTTCACCTGTAGATGATCACTGTTATTATTCAATGTGTAAAATTACTGCCAGATCATAGGGCTTTGATAATAATCTGTCATTAGACAAATGATATCTATTCATTACACATCATACCTCATTTGAAGAAAAAGCCTTTAGATGCAGCGGTTACCTTATAGTATTTTGTCTCTGCCAGATTTCATTTTAAACACATACGAACAGTGTAGTTCATCACATGGAAGTAGATTCTTAATGATTTTCATTTGAAAGTTTCTTTAAATTATCTATCAAATGTATAATATGTGATATTAATAACTCAGTTAAATGTATCACGCTGTGAACATAACGCTTCATTTCATTAAAGTCACTAAATGATAGCTTTATGAAATTTTTTTTTAAAGCAATGTGAGCTGTACTTGCTTGTACAAATGTGGTTGCTAGAGTGTTGTTATGGGATTTTTTTCACCTATTTTATGTTTGCAAGGTGAAAATCACAAGTTTGAGCACACCTCATTGATATATTATCCTTATGGCAAATGAAGTTGAAATGAGATGCATGCCGAAAGTTCGCTACTTAGGGTTATGAGTTTGTTCAAATTCCTAACTCTGAGTGGGAAAAAGAAAAGAAACAGAAAAACATACTACAAGAAAGTCAAGAAGATAAGAAAGGCTGTGGAAACATTGCTCTGGCCTGGGAGCTGATATAGATTTGCGTGTCAGCAGCGTAGCAATGGAATCTGAGACCGTGCTGTCAAATTATTTGCCGAAGGGAAGGCATATAAATTGGAAAGAGGAGAGGGCCGTGATTGGAGCCTTGGGGGACACACTGTGTTAGACTGGAACAGTACATGATCTATGTTCCTCAATAGATACAAATGACTGCCTTGCGCTAAGAAATGATGTTAGCCAGAGGAAAACCCTACCAGTGATGCCAAAGGCTGATAAGCGGTGAGTAGAATACTACGGCAGACAGTTCCAAAAACTGCTGGATATTAAGATTTAATACACAAAATTGTAAACCCGTCTGTTATTTTTAAGGTAATGTAACACAATGCAACGCAAAACACTCGTCTGTCATGTAATATAACGTAATGCAAATATAGCTCAAAGGAATGCTGCAACAACACAATACAATGTAATGCAAAGCAAAGCAATAGAATGCAACAAACACAATACAATGCAATGCAGAGCAATATAACATAATGTTTATAATAACATAATCGCTTTGGGAACGCCCCTGCATGACCGCGTTCTGAAGCATGTGTCAAATCAGTCCAATGGAGTAGCAAGACGTCACGAGCAGGGTGACGTAAGCGCCAGAAAGCATAAAAGCGCATCCGGCAGGGTGCAAACCAGCTTCGATGAAGTAGCGCATGCAGGGATGCAGGGAGTATGGCAAAAAGACGCAGCATCTCGTTCCCTCGGGGAACCATAGTTACATACGTAACCTAGAGACGCTTCCCTTCAGGAACTCGAGCTGCGACGAAAGTCTGTTGGAACAAGGCTACCCACTGCGCTATTAACTGACCAAGTCCCTCTGTGGGTGTATCTTGCAAGCACATGCATGAAGAGAGAACTTGGGAACTGGGGTAGATTGCCAGGTCTGGTTGTAAAAATGGACAAAAAGTGTGCGGAAGAGGGCCCAAGCCGCCCAGCACAAATGTCCTGCAAGGCAAACCAAGTTAAAGCCTTGGAGGCCGCCTTTACTCCGATCGACCGTGCGCTCTGACCCACATAGGTGAGGGAGAGCCGAGGACTCGCTAGGCTAGCTGATGCCTCAACCACCCACCTACTCAAGTTCTGGCTGGTCGCAAACAAAAAGTTGATCTGCCTTATGCCACGGGGCAGCTTTGTGTGCGTAAGCGTCCAGTGCTCGATCTGGACAGAGCAGATTAAGCCTTTTTTGGCCTACTTCCTGGAACAAAGGAGGACAGAATGCCTGAAGTACTATGGGCCCTGGTGAAGAAGTGGGCACCTTAGGGACATACCCGGCCCTCGGGTAAAGGAATGCCCTAACCATGCCTGGAGCAAATTCCAGGCACGAAAACAAAGTGCCTGAAGATCCCCGATCCTTTATAGTGAGGAAATAGTGAGGAAAAGATGGTCTTGAGCGTGAGCAACTTCACCGCAACTTCTTCTATGGGTTCAAATGGGGCATTGCATAAGCCCTCAAGAACCACAGCCAGGTCCCATGAGGACACCTTAGTTGTACTGGCCTCAGCCTCAGAGTGCCACGGAGGAAACAAGTTACAATTGGGTGTCTTCCCAATGATTGACCACCCAGAAGGGCATGGTAAGCAGCTAAGGCAGCCACGTATACCTTCAGAGTGGAGGGAGATAAACCTGTGGAGAACCGCTCCTGCAGAAACTCCAGAACTGTACCAACTGGGCAGTTGAGGGTACTGCAGACCTTTCCGCACCATGAAGCGGAAAAGGTTTCCACTTCCAAAGGCGAATGTTCCTTGATGTGGCGGGAGCTCGGACTGGCGTATATCGCAACAACCTCAGTTGAAGAGACCAGATGGAGGAGCTGTCCACCTCAGGGGTTATGCCCACAGCTTCAATAAACTCGGGAGGGGGGAAAAGGAATGAGACCCCCCGCCCTGAGAGAGGAAGTCCTCCTGTACGCGAATCTCAGCGGGAGCTGGCCGAGGAGGGACCCCAGTCCAAGAACCATACTCGGGTGACTGGCAGAGACCGGGGCTACTAGCAGCAGAATGGAACCCCATGCCCGTGCGTACCCTATCCAGAAACACACGGGGAGCAGACCGATGGGGGAAAAAAGCGTACAACCACCCATGCACAGGCATCCAGTACCCAGTGGAGGCCTGGTGCTAGTGAAGGGAGACCAGAGCGAAAGGGTTTTAGTTTCCTTGCGACGCAAATAGATCCACTCAGCCTGGCCAAAGTCCCTCCAACAAAGGATGAGCCGAATTCACCAAGCCCGGAGTGGAGACCCATCCCCCGGGCCTCCAGCCCCGTCTCGACAGGGATATCCATGCCCCTGATTTGAGAAACCCAGGGATAATACACTACTCTGTGAAAGGAGGAGATGTCATGAGCGACAGAAGGATCTGCGTGCCGTGTACAAGGGGCAGCGAGAATGATCAGACCTCCCTGCTGATTTATGTAGGAGACCACTGATGTGTTGTCTGTGTGGACAAGCACATGATGACCCCTTAGGTCTGGAAGGAAGTGTGTCAGAGCTCGAAACACGGCCATCATTTCCCGGCAGTTGATGTGCCAAAAAAGATGATGGCCTTCACACAGACCCTGAGCGGTCCACTCATGACCGCTCCCCAGCCCGTAAGAGAGGCATCCGTCGTTAGCGTTACGCGACGCCAAGGAGCCCCTAACATCGTGCCTTGAACCAGGAACCAACGTTTCTTCCACATGTCTAAGGCACGTAAGCATCGCCGCGTGACTTTGATCATGCGAAGCGGATTCCCCCTCGGGGGAAAATCCTTTGGTTCTGAGCCACAACTGCAAGGGTCTCATGTACAGCAGGCAAAAGGGTATCACGTTGGACGCCGCTGCCATCAGGCCTAACAGCCTTTGAAACTGTTTGACAGTAGTGTTGTTTTTGGCGGCCTGTTTTAATTTTAGTTTTAGTATAGTCTTTGTGTGAAACGGTCATTTTAGTCTTTATTAGTTTTAGTCACGTTCATACACTTTTTAGTCTAGTCAAGTTTTAGTCAACAAAGTCTGAGCATTTTAGTCTAGTTTTAGTCGACGAAAACTGATGACATTTAGTGATTTTAGTCAAGGCGAAAGGAGCTGATATACAATTGTTAGTTAGTTTTAGCGACGAACAATGGGGTCATGTTTAGTCGTTTAGAAATGCACCAATGTCCTAGTTTCGAACCCCACACAGAGCTAAACTTTAGAGCTAGTAAGGTATCCCTAGTAGTATAGATGAAAATAAAATTGGTATATTTAGGCCAAACCCATTCTCAAAGAAAGGTTAAGTCATGATATCCCTCGGAACTGATTCGACTACTGAATGTTACGCCATTATAGCATCAACGAGACCTAACATCCATCAAGACACGAAAGAACTCTCTTGACTTTGAATTTACAAAATTTAATTTTACCAAACCAAACATGTCAGAAGTACGACACAGTACAATTAATAATTTAAAGTACCTTTCTGCGTGATGTCCGACTTAACTTTGTTTGGTCTTTCATCTTCTATAAAGCCGTGTTTACCACCTTTTCTTGTTCGGCACACGCACCCTTTGGAAATTGTATACAAATTTGTGGCCACCCCCACAAAAAATTGAATTTGTTCACAATATTTTAATCTAACTTCGACTACTAAACTATGATAATTGAAAGTATAGATCTGTGTGGTACAACAGAGAAGAAACTGCAGAATAGTAATGTCATCAGATATTTTTAGTATTATAAAAAGTCAGTAGGCTAATCTATGAGAGACCAACTGGTTATATGAAGTAGACAAGGCTATTGCTGGTCGAGATCGAGTGAGACACAGATGCATGCGAGGACGGAACCTGCGGTGTATTCTCTAGAACCAGACTAGTGATATGACGGCTGATAGAGCACGCAGGAGACAGCAAGGAAAAAGAGCAGGATCACAGGTCGGCGGGTCACCTGAGCAAACGGGATGTATTAAGGCATCAGTGCCTAGATCCATATAGTCTTACAAATGGAAGATAATGACACACCACAACGCACAACAGTTGGTGAATCCTGGGAGCGGGAAGGTTGAAACTACTTTCGGCAGCTCGGATATTTCTGTTGCAATCTCTAATTATTGGCCGGAAGTAGAAGATGGATATAGATGAATAGTTGCTTTTTGAACATTTTAGCAATGTAAAGAATATAAAAAAAATTTTTTACGATGTGGTGGACAACCACTGTCTAAATATGCCGCGAGTGGGAGGCTTAGAGCGAGAAACAGGAAACAGAAATACTGCAAAATAACAATAACGCGACTAAACGCTTAATAATCATTTCGTGTCGTTTCGCGTTGTTGGTCAACGAAAAATGAAGAGAATACATTTTAGCCTGGTTTTTATTTTTGTAAGCCAAATTTAGTTATCGTTTTATTCGATAAACTACTGACTATGCGAGCTTGGACGAGTTACAAATTATCGTCATCAGCTGACATGAACACATAGCAAGGTTGTTGCGTCTCGTCCGTCTCGTTTTTCGACTCAAACGTGTAAGCGTTCGTTGGACAAACATATATTTAGTAATATGTTCGTTGACGAAAAGCAATGAGACGCGAGAACAACTAAAATCTAGCTTTTGTCACAAGTGAGTGACTACTTCTCTTAATCTCAGTATGACTGTTGGGTATTGGAAGGGGTGGGGAGGGGGAGTGACTCGATGCGAGAGGAGAAAGGTACGGTGCTCCGTGCATCGAGGATTGAGTACCCCAAACCAGCATAAATACGTGGTTATCTGTAGTGGAGAAGACGAAGACACTCTTCTTGAGTTTAGCATTAAACCCAGCTTGGGTCAATATGGGAATGCTACGAAGCCACCATATGCCTAGACGATTGAAGAAGGTAAGCTCAAGGGGTACAAAAGGGAAGAGACATTTATACAGTGATGTCCGTGTAGATAAAAATATTTGTAGGCTGGACCTCTCAAGGGCGCTCACCTGTATGTCAAAGTTACGCAAGAAAGACGGGTTAATTACCCTCTGATTAAGGAGGGGGAAAGAAACTTTCTTAATGTACCCTTCTTAAATACTAGCTATCATAAAGCATACTACACGTATGCCAAATAAACCATTCATTAGGTCGCTGGTCTAGACTACACAATACACAACACCACACAAATTGACAGTTGGGTATAGGAAAGGGTGTTAAAGTTTTAACACTAAAGAAAGAAGACATAAGGAAGGCGCATTTAATGGAAAGAGCCATTTTGCGATAGTCAGCCGAAATCGATCACAGCCCTCTAATGAGAGGAGAGAGAAAAAAGTCAGATTATGCTTAAGTTACGACACACCTTGTAAAACTTAATGTATACAATTACATAGGACTAAGTTTGATACTGGCGGATTCTGTCTGAAAACCGATTCCTGATGCAATATTTAAGGCCTCCCCCACAAGATCGTGACGGAAAGGTTGGGATTTGTGATACGGATAGGATGAACCAGTTGCACTGAGCGTAAAGAGAATCTTGACTTGAAATGGCAAGACCAAAGGCCGAAAAAAGAACCGAAGAAAAAGGCGCACCGAGACGAAAAAGACATAAAGAAAGGCCATGTGAAGACACACGGGAATGCTTTGGTGATTCCTGACAGCGTCTTCTCAACATCTTCAGCTGCCATCTCACCGATCCACCGACTGGGCAGAAGCGGGTCACTATGGCCTTGTGTCAGCGTAAGGTCACGAAAGATCCCCAGCCTCTCAGATGGGCTTGTCCAATGAGAAAGGCCTGAATCCCAAGTGGGCGTTTTTGAGATTCTGGGGAGTTTATGACTCTTTGTGTGTAAACATGGTACTTTAGTATCTGGAACTTTTATTGAAAATACTAAAGGTTCTCAGGGCAATAATATATTGCCTACGTACCAACAAATAATATACATTCTTGTTTAGATCATCAGAAGGCGAATTAATAGATACTAAACAAGCTATATGTAATGTTATATGAATGAGTGGTTTATCGTAAACATGAATAAAAATAGTCTATAATACAAAAGATTAAATACAACACAGCAATAATAAACACAATGGCCTGAAGAAAATGTGTGATCATTCAAAGAAAAGGTTTTCCTATGAAATAATTAGTAGAAAAATCAATTTCTTTGAAAACTGGAATTTGACCCCTTGTTTCTGGAGAATGCAGTGCGAGTAGGCTCGCATTCCACAAGGTGAGTAAATGGGATGGTTGGTGACCATGAACCAGGGGCTTGTCCGGGTTCCTGGGGTTTTGCTGTTACAAAGTATTTGTGAAATTAGTAACAAAAATATAATTGTGTGGTGGACTGTGTGTACAGAGCGCTCACAATCGTCAATGTGAATCTGAGTATGCAGATTGCCCTGATCGCAGAGGGCCAGAGCAGCATCCACACACCTTCGTGAAAAGGGCTGGGTGAGAGTGACAGGGCCGACAGGGAAGAACTCGATAATGTATGCTTCGCCCCCGAAGCCAAAAAAACGCTTAGGACCCTTCCTCAGGGTTGAAGGGAGAATGGAAGACATGGAAATAAATTGAGCGCCTCTGAGATCTATGTAGACAAAACCCCGTCCTCGGGACTGATTGGAGATACTATCTGCGATAGTGAGCATCTTGAAACGGTAAGGCGTGATAGCTGTGGTTAAGAAGATTGGAGCTAAGATCGAACGCAACCCCCCCATCCTTCTTTGGAATGATGAAGTAACGGCTGTAGAAACCGGACGCTCTCGGACACGTTCTATGGCGCCACCCTTCTCAAGAGAGTCTCTTACTTCTTGTTCCTTTACCAGAGCCTGCTCGGGGCCCACTAGGTGTGTGGATGACCCCGTTGAAACGAGGCGGACGAGATCCGAACTGGATTCTGTAACCTTCTCTAAAATCTGCAAGACCCATTTTGAGATATTTGCTAGAAGTTTCCACACTACCAGAAAATCTACTAAGGGAACCAAACTCTCGAGGCTGGCGTCTGTTATTATTAGAGGAGCCAGTTCGGTGCCTAACACGCCGGCTCTCCATGATCCCGCCACAGGGAACGACGCAACATGAGACTGCGTGAGCACCCTCACCGATGGGGGCGGCGAGGGGGCGAGTTCTCCCGTGCCGTACCGTTGCCGGGCGGCAGCTGGGTTTTTCGCTCGGTGGAGCTCACTGAGCCCTGAAGCACCGAAGGTGGCAGGGGTATCAATACAACCATGGAGAAACTCCACTGAGAGGAATTGGAGGGAAAAAGAACAACCAACCTGACTGCTGTAGCCTCTTCACTTGAGGGGGGCGAGCTCTCCCGTGCCATACCATCGCCAGGCGGCAGCTGGGAATTTCGCTCGTCGGAACTCACTGAGCCCTGAAGCACCGAGGGTGGTGGCAGGGGGTATCAAGTGGAACCTCCGTGAGGGCACTGTGGAGGATTGGGCACCGTATACTGAGGGTATCCTTTCCGCCCCAGGTGGGCTGCCCTCAGGGACCTGACAATGGTTGGACCATTTCGCAGAGGTCCTCTTAGACAAATAACGGTCCGCAGAACCGTTTTCGGTCTAGAAGACCCCAACTGAGAGTTGATCCAGGCGTCACCCCGACCCGTCTTCGTGGAGGGGTTGCGGGTTGCAACGGCTTTTTTTTTTTTTTTTTTTTTTTTTTTTTTTTTTTTTTTTTTTTTTTCTTGATACTGGCGATATGAGGAGAGCTTGACGGCTTTTTGGGCTGCTCTCGCTCAGCAACCCCACCCCTGAGCAGGTCAGCCTGGTAAGCTTGTAACACCACCATGGTGTGCAAACATACGCCAGCCTGACCTACCGCCGTATAAACTTTCCAAACCAGACTCGATGTAAGCCTAAAGGGCCTGGTGGGAAGCTTCTGGGCCTTCAGGGACGATGCTGAGGACAGGGAGAGATAGCTCACAAGCGTCTGCTCCACCACTGGCATCGCCCCATATCTCTTATCATTCAGCCCCACAATGTTCTTTTGAATAACTCGAGACTGTGGGGCTGTAAATATGGGATGAATGTGGTTTTTCCCACGATCTTGACACCTCAGCACGGAGATCGGGTAAAACGGAAGGCCCCCGTCGTGAAGGCTCTGATCTGGATTCAGAACATGCTCGTCAAATTATTTTTAGGACGAGCGTCCTGTATCTAGGCTGGCCAAACGATATTTTATTTTTGGCGAATGCACAAAACACACCCCATAATCACTTGTAGGACGAGCGGGCCTTTTTCTAGGATGTCCAAACGATATTTTATTTTGGCTACTGCACGAGTCACACCTCATATGCGAGGGACTGTGGTGGTGAGTCCACGGTCTCCTCTGTCTCGACACTCGTCACCTCCACCTCCTCGGAGGAAGATAGATGAAGCGTCTGGCTTTCTCTCTCTGGGGGGGGGAAGAAACCGCAGCTCGGGCTTCCGAACACTGAGAGAGAGCAGCGGATCTAGTGGGTGAGGACCGAGAAAAGGACGAGCCCATCTCGGATCCCTCCGCTAAATCCACCCGCGATCCCCACGACAACAGCCTACGCGGTGCCTCGGCAACAGCGGGACCTCTGCCAGCGGGATCGCGAGCCTGGCCACTCTCATCAAACACAGCCAGGCGAGATCAATCAGCTCCTCGAAAGCTGACCGTGCATACTCCGCTCCTAAACAAACAACACACAAATAGTGTGTATCCCCCGCCGCCAGATATCGTGGACAGGGAGGAACACAGGTTTGTAATGCAGTTCGCTCGCCATAGACTTTCTCATTGTTTTATATGAGTGCTTGTGCGGACAGACAACAGTAAATAGACAGACACATACACAGAGCGCTACTGAAGAGCAGAAGCTGGTTTGGGCTCTGCCGGATGCGCTTTTATACTTTCTGGTGCTTACGTCACCCCGCTCGTGACGTCTCGCTACTCCATTGGACTGATTTAACACGTGCTTCAGAACGCGGTCACGCAGGGGCGTTCCCAAAGTGATTTCGACGCAGCTCGAGTTCCTGAAGGGGAATCTTGTTTTATCTGAAATGATCATCTCTGTAAGTTATGCGATTTGTACGCAAAGCAGTTTCAACAGAAAACAATGCTATGCAAAGCAAAACAATATAGCGCAATATAATCTTGCTTTCTCTGAATTATAATTATAATGTAATGCAATGTAGGTTAACACAAAGCAATGCTGCAACATAAAACAATAGAAAGCAACACAAATGCAAAGTGAAACAGTGCTACACATAGCAATATAACAAAATAATTTTGGTTTATCTAAAATTGTTTACAGTACCTTTCTGGCATGTAATATAATGTAATACAATGAAATGTAAGAAATATAATGCAAAGCAATGTAACTCAAAGTTGCAATGAAACGACAAACGCAAAGCATCCAATGCAACTGATATAACTTAATATAACCTTGCTTTATCTGAAATGATGAATGTCTCTGTCATGTAATGGAGTGGAATTCAAAGCAATATCCCCCGGTTTCACAGACAAGGCTTAAGCCTAGTCCTAGACTAAAATGTAAGTCTGAGCTGTATCAACTGAAAGAAACTTGTACTGACTGATCTTAAAATATATCAGTGCCTTTATTTTGTCTCAAAAAGCACACCAGTAATAATTTTTTCTAAGCACGTTTATAAAAATTACTTAAATGTCGTAAATTAACTATGGCCTAATCCTGGTTTAGTCTAAACCCTGTCTGTGAAACCGGGCCATAATGTAATAATCCTGGCTTTCTTTATCTTCTTCTGAAACGTTTTAGGTGAACGGTCATCTAACATTTTTTAATGTGTCTACTTGTTTTAGAATGTTAAGATAAAATTCAAAAGTAACCATATGTTTCAAAATTATGAAGTGGGAAAAAAAACATTTTTAAACATTTTAAAAACTGTATGTCTTGAACATTCAGAGAACATTCAGAAATAATGTTGGCATAACTTAATGGGAATGTTAGCAAACTGTTCTTAGAATATTTTTGTTTGTTGGGTAAGTTAACGTAAGGAAATATAATCTAACCCAAAGCAATGCCGCAACAAAGCAATGCTAAGCAGAGCAATGCAAAGAACGCAAAGTGGAGCAATGCTAAGCAATATAACACAATATAATTTTGGTTTATCTGAAATTGTTAACCTCCCTGTCATGTAATTTAACTTCATGCAATGTAATGTAACACAAAACAATTCAATGCAAAGTAATGCAATGCAAAGCAGTATAATGTAGCATAATATAACCTTGGCTTCTCTGGTTTCATGTTTCACTTATTTTACCCATAGTCATGTTATGAGATTGTATAATTGAAAACCTTGGGTAAGTTTAGGTTTGTTCTCATTTGAATACAGCATGCAACAAGCAGGCCAGTTTTAAATAACTGCTTTTCCATCTAGAAATGTAGCCAAATAATTCACTTTACTTGTCTGGAGGTTTCTGAAACATACCACCTGTTTCCCTCAGGTACTAAAACTGAGAAACGAAACCCAGCACTTGAAAGTATCTACGGCTGTAGAAGCACATGAATATTTAATGAAGCAATCATTGAGGAAGCATATGAATGGCTGTCTGTTGCTAAAAAACACATGTTGCATTTCAGCTCCCCAGTGTTTCACATTCTGTTGCAACCACTGACTGGTTTACTAGCCTTGTGAGAACATTTTATCCAGACAGCTATGACAAAACCTGACCCACGCATGAAGAACAAACAGATTTGACTCTGAAAGCCATCAGCTCTTACTCAACAGCTGTGGGCAAATCATTCTGCTCACGTTTTCAATCACAATTAAAGTGGTCATCATAAAAACAGACTTGGACTGAGCAGACTGGCTGTTGATTATCTTTTGTTAAGTGTGTCACCTTGCTCGTGGGTGGAAAGCGTTGTATAGGTGTCTTGATTAGTTTGTTTCCTCATCGGATACGCCAGAGTAGATTTGAAGAGAAACATCTCGCTCTCATTCCACTCATACTGAGATACAGAGAGAGAAAAAAAGTTTAATTATTTTAGTTGCACAATATGGCTGAAAAAAATGATCAATATGGACATCAAACCAAATAAAAAGAGAAGTAAACCAAAACCTACGGCATCATCTCCGAGGGCCGTTTTAATGCTGAGTCTGACTTTAAGTCCATCTTTACTCTCTATAGAGAGAGAAAGAGAGTTTGTTTATTCACAGAAATCATTGCTTGCGGTTGTTGTGTAGATCCGTTACTTCCTGTTCTTTGTGGGCTGATAAGGCTTTTGCGGAGTGTGTCCTTATTTACCGTCCTCGTAAAAGATTCTCATTAGGGAATCGATGTGTCACTTTATTTTTCAGTGATTTCTCAAGATACTGAACAGAATGAGAGAAGATAAGATGCCAAACAAGAAACTGATTCTGTCTCTTTGGTCAGACAACAAAGAAGCAGAATCCAGTTTAGGATGTTTAGACGCTTCAGCGATGATTTTGTCCTTATTTAAACTCTCTTGAAGTTTCAGTTCACTGTAATTTCACACTCCCTCTGAACATTTTCACTTTCTCCTTTCCTTTAAATGTAATCTGGCTATTGTGAATTGACTTCCCCTTTCCCTGGCAGACAAATATCTCTGGGAAAAAAAAGCTGCAAGACAGTGAAGCCTATTTTAGGGCCATTAAGATTTTTGCATTAAAGCTGCAGGGTTAAACTAAAAAAAAAAAAAAAAAATCTTTACTTGAAACATAAGTACTAAAAGTATTCAAATAAAATGCATAAATAAAAATTGATAAAACTGTACAGACATTTAAACAAATTAAAACTAATAAAAATGAAAAACAAACAGCAAAATTACTAAAACTAACTAATATTAAAGTGAAAACAGAATATAAATTAAAAACTAATTCAAAATATTCATAAAAAAACTATAATAGTATATCAGTGATACTAAAATAACACTGATTATAACTTATAACATTTCTCTTCATTAAAATGATTAGTAACTATATTTAGATATATGTATATGTATCTTATATATATATATATATAATATATATAATAATAATACACTAGTTGAGAAGGAGGTTATTTTCCAATAAAGTAACGATAAACAGATTTTTTTAAATGATAACTGGGGGATTTGTGCTCGTAATTGCCATAAACATTCTTTTTTTGTATTTTCTATAAGTTTCTTTGTTTGTTTTTTTGATTTGGAGCTGAAAAATTACCTAGAATCTGTTCTGAACATCAAATGTTTTGTGAAATCCATTCATTTTATCGACTGAAGTGAAAAATAAAGAACATTATTATCTGAAAATGATTGAACACATTTTTTAGCATATTCATCCATCTTTAACACTACTAGATGGCTCTCAGATGGCTCGAAGGCCAGGTTTTCTTTCCACCGTAAAAACCATGTGTGAGATTTAAAAATGACTGAAACTAGTCTAAACTTAGAACAAAACTGCCCAACCCTCAGAGAAAAACAATTTCACTCAAACAGACACCAGTTCGCACAAGATCCTGCTTGGGAAAGCTTGGGTTGTTTTACCTTTACAAGGATCTTGTGCTCCCAGGGGCAGCAATATCAGAAGAAGAACTCCAGTCAGCATCTCTCTCTCTATCTGGATGAGCAACTTTATCTCATATGCTGCTGAATTCAGCGGTCAGAGAGTAACATACAAAGGGCTGGACGGAGCCGTTTAATGGTTAAGCAATGACTAGACCTGCTTCCAGAGCGAGAGAGAGAGAGAGCCAGAATAAACATCATATATTCATATAGAGTCGAGAAACTGTCAGTGGAGAACATAAATGTAAATTTAAAAGGAGAGCTGCATGCCTGGCTGCCTTTGATTGTTTCAGCTGTGAAATAATAAAGTGAAATTGTGTAGGAGTCGGTTTGTGCTCAGGTCTATGAATGTAAATGTGTATGATTTCTCTTCATCATAACAACAGATGTGGCTGTTCTGACCTGTTCAATTTTTATTTTTTGCTTCTGTAATAATACCTGTCGTCTCGTCTCAATATGTAAGCACCGCAAACACCAGGTGTTTACAGCTGTATGATGTGTGATATCAATATGAACCTGAACCTCATTTTGACTTATAGCTTTCTTCTGTTGTTTAAAGTTGTATTTTTTTTTTTAATGATGTGTTTCTGAATATGTCGTTGGTAACATCACTTCAAAGTGTTGGCGTACTCACGTAGGTGGGTCAGACATGGGTTGTTTCTGAAAAGTACAAGGGAAATCATTTCTCAGATGAAGGCTGTGCTTCCTGTGAACCCCTGATGATTGAAGCAAATCGCTTCTTCTGCATCTTCCCTTTGCTTGAGATGAAAGCTTTTCCTGCAAGGCCAGAAAAAGACAAATTAGACAAAGAAGTTTGATGGTTAACCACCTTGTGACTCTGCAAGATGAGGAAACGTTCAATGTGGTTAATTTGTTACCTAATACCTGGGGGCAGTCGTGGCCTAATGATACTTGTAACCCAAAGGCCACTAGTTTGAGTCTCGGTACCACCAGTGATTGTAGGTAGGGGGAGTGAATGACCAGCACTCTCTTCCACCCTCAATACCACAACTGAGGTGAGACCCTTGAGCAAAGGCACCGAACCCCTAACTGCTCCCTGGATGCCACACTGCTCCGAGTGTGTGTGCACTTGGATGGGATAAATGCAGAGCACAAATTCCGAGTATGGGACTTTTTTTTTAATAAAGAGACCAGGTTCACTCATTTATTGTCATACCACAAGTTTCATATATGTATTTTAGTGTCAGTCATTTTTTTAAGAATTTTTATATTTTTATTCAGCAAACAGCCATTGGTCAAAAATGACAGTAACGATATTTATAATGTTACAAAAGATTTCTATTTTAAATAAATGCTGTTATTTTTAACTTTTTTTTTATTTATCAAAGAATCCTGAAAAAAGCGTATCGCCGTTTTTACAAACATATGAATCAGCACAACTGTTTTTTAACATTGATAGTAATAAGAAAAGTTTCTTCACCAAATCAGCATCATAGAATGATTATTGAAAGGATCATGTGACCCTGAAGATTTGAGTAACGATGCTGAAAATGAAGCTTTGCATCACAGGAATAAATTACGTTTTAAAACATATTACAATAGAAAACAATTTTAATTTTAATAATATTCCCCTTTTTAAAACCCTTGTGTGTGTGTGTATGTCAGTGTAATAGGTGTATGTGTATGTGTGTGTGTGTGTGAAGAAATTAAATATTTAAATATTAGATAAAGGCAAATATTATAACTTGCTGTAAGAACACTGAAAACAAAAATAAAAACAAATGATTGGCCTAATCAGTATTTTGTCATGTTTTTCAGTAAAAATAAACATCCTTATGAAAAGATAAATGTATTTGAGAAGCAAAATAGCATCAGATATAAAGTTTTCAGAGAATATATCCTAAATTATTTTTTTCTTCATATCCCTTGGCAATTTTATATGCATAAACTTCACTGAATTTTGTTAAATGTATGCTTAAAACAAGGAAAAAAACACTTTGCTGAAAGATAAGAAAAATAAACCTAATTCAAGATATATCCTCTGAGTATCTTTCACAATTTTGCTACTCACAGAAATTTGCCTTGTTTTCATGAGGTGTAATAAGATATTTTGCAGCTAATATTTGCAAAACAAACAAATAATAATACAAAATTGTTTCCAGATGCGATGTGTATAGGATTTTATAGTGCTATTTCAAGTACATCAGTAAATTCCACACAGGATATAAAGTCATATGAGACTCTCCCTTTAGAACACTGTAAAAAATGACTGTGAATTTAACGGTAAAAGACTGTAAAAATGCTACAGTAAAATCCTGTTAAATGGTTAACGGTAAATTCCCCTACTATATACGGTGAAAAACTGTATTGGACATTACATGTATTGGACATTAATTTTACGGTAGTATATCGTTTTTGGAAGTGAAAAAGACCGTATAATTTACAGTGAATAACTGTAAATTGACATTCCCAGAATTCCCTGCGTTACATTTCAAATTGGATGTTTTTGTTGAAATAACTATGTTTCTTAATTTTTTCTTATCAGTTTTGTATATTAAAGTTTTATGTTACACCTAACGTTGTTAAATGAATGTTTATTGCATTAATTCAGTTTCATGTGTGTTACCATGTTGGTGTTTGGTGTTTGTGTGAATGACGCTGTGAACCTTCTATATATGTTATTATTTAAAAGCTGCTTGTGATGGGCTTTGGTTCATCATGTGACTTTCTCATCACCACCTGCATTTGGTGGTTATCAGTGTATTACAAAGGTACAAAACAGATTTCAGTACTTCAATAGGTTGGTATATTAACATTATATCAGTTAATGAAATTACGGTATTTAACTGTAAATTTAAGTTAAAACTGTAAAACCTAAAACGTCACTACCGTATTTTTTACAGTAAAATTCCAGCAACCACAGCTGCCGTTTTTTTACAGTAAATTTTCTCACCACCAATCTCTTGTTTTGTGGATCTGGCGCGCGCAGTGTTGCGTTGCTTGCACAGCATCCATTGTCGTCGCACAGTGTCAGGCTGTAGATGTGTGTGTGTTCCAAATACATAACCATGTTCACAAACCCCTGTCTGTGCATGTGTGGGTACACCCCCCCCTGTGTCACCACGACAGCACGCCCTGGCACACACCTTGGTGCACGGGAGTTGTGTGGCCACGCGTGGGACGAACTCCCCTATGGGTACACCACGTGGTCAGACACTACAGTAGACCTCATCAATCATCAGTTATAGGGGATGAGGGATCAACATCTTCGCTCCGAGCGTTTCTGATTCACTTGGCAACCTGCGCAAAGAGCCAACATGCATTAACTTGAGCCAAGTCCACCATGACCTGAGGTAGAGAGAAATATATGAGTTACTAGAAATAAAATGTGGCTGATTGGTCAATTATTGCAGGTTCATGTGCTCAGGTTCTTGTGGTGTGATCTATGATGTGTCACAGTGATCATAGTTCATGAATCAGCTCTTTGGGTGGAGCTTCAAACTGCAACCGTTTATCACACACACACAAACACACACACTCTGAGTTCTTTTGCCCGACACAAGATGGTAGTGAAGATCTAATGCATTCTCTTTCAAACTTAAAGGGAAATTATTAATAGACTTTACAGTTAGTATTCTACATATCTGGGATCTGTTCATTATTGAGTGAGCCAATAATTCACATCAAATGCATAAACATTTATACAGTTTACCATTTGAAATTACACACTCTCTTTCAAGTTCAAACCACAAATAAAACATAAGTAAACAAGAGTCTCATTTTCATGCAGTTTTAAAATGTCATTATTTTTCATACTTTTAATATGAAATAAGCACTTCTGAATTAAATGCAAATGTAAATATAAATATTAATTGTAACATTTTAAAAGCCAAATGTAAATCCCAAGTCTTTAAATCTTGAACAAAATGTAAATATAAATATTAATATGTAACATTTTAAATACCTACGTATTGTTAAGTCTTTCAAATTTGAACATAATGTATATATATAAATATTTATAATAAATGTAACATTTTAAATACAAACGTTGACGTTTTTTAAATCTTCAACATAAAATGTAAATATATTTAATATATGTAGTCATTACTAAATGTAATAATTTAAATACAATGCAAATGCAACATCTTTAAATGTTATATGAATATACAGGTAAAGTAGAAATAATCGTAATGGCACACACGTTGGGTAAACTTTACACTCTTTTAATGTAAATATTAAATCAGTATAATTTGAAATATATATTAAACCACTTTAAGTGGTTAAGTGTAACGCAATTTTTAGATCTAAATCGTTGACAGACACTATGTAAATTTGAACAGGTTACATTTAAAGTCAAATATATATATATCTTGAATCTATTAATTTACATTTTTATTAGAAAAATGAAATATCAATGCAAATATTTTATCAAAATGCACATTTTACTTCTAAATATTTAGCCTGGTGTGTGCAGTGAGAGTTTGTGTGGATTTGTGGCGCCTCTCTGGGTTTGGATGTGGTACTGAGCGAGAATTGGCAAATCTTCATCCGAGTTCATTGTGTGGTGTGTGTGTGTTCGGGAGTCTGCCGTGTTGTGTGCGCATGCACTAGAGCGCCGCAGAGCGGACGCGCCTCCCTCCGCCACAGGGCAACTGAGAGGCCGTACGTCTGGTCGCCCGGCGTCTGCGGCTCACGCTCGGGGATGGATCAGGGATCCGCCGCGGGTACCGGAGGGACCTTCATTTCCCTGAGCGACACTGAGCAGAGATGTTACTCCGGGCTGTACGCGCTCTGTCAGCCCGACAGCAGCGGCAAACCGGCGGCGGGGAAAGTGGCGGAGCTGTTCCGGGCGTCGCAGCTGCCGGCCGAGACGCTGCACCAGGTGAGTTTACGCGGATTTCACCGCCGCCTCTCAACGAGCGTGACTGGGACGCCCTGGGGGGCTGCGCGCACTCCAGGATCAGATATCTGCTGTGTCTGGATGTACAGTATGTGACGGTGTGTTCAGGTAAAGTTGAGGGACCTGCTTGTGCCCTGAGGGCGTTTATGGTACGGTGATGGTATCAGATGGTAATACAATAGTACTCTGATATGTATACACATTGACCTATGAATGAGGGTCATGTTTCTACACCATTGTATTGACATAGTTCTTCAAGATAAGTAAAGGAAATTCACAGTATAGCCATGGTACCATGTCCAAAAAACACATGACAGTACTTTTTGGCACTTGAAAGTGTACTGTAGTTTATACTGTAACTGTACTGTGGTATGTATATATACTAAACACGATATACTAGATTCAGTGTATGCTATATACATATATGTAATAATTTAATCTCCTTTATGGGATTAATACATTAATAAATACATGAATGTATCAATCCCATAAGTTATAAATGTAATTTATTATATAGCCTATGGGGGGTTTGTGTGTGTGTGTGTGTGGTGTGGTGTGTTGTGTGGGTGTGTGTGTTGTGTGTGTGTGTGTGTTTGTGTTTGTGTGGTGTGTGTTGTGTGTGTGTGTGTGTGTGTGTGTGTGTATATAATACAGGAATATATTTAGGAAGTCGGGCCTATGGTTAGAGAGGCGGACTCGTAACCCATAGGTTGCGGGTTCGAGTCTCGTACCGCAGGGATTGTAGGTGGGGGGAGCGCTCTTTCCCACCTTCAATACCACGACTGAGGTGCCCTTGAGCAAGGCACCGAACCCCCAACTGCTCCCCGGGCGCCGCAGCATAAATGGCTGCCATCCACTGCTCTGGGTGGTGTCCTGCTGTGCTGTGTGTTTGCACTTGGATGGGATAAATGCAGAGAACAAATTCCGAATATGGGACACCATACTTGGCCACACTTCACTCACTCACTATATACTGTATATCACAACACCCACACATAAAAAGTATCTAAAAAACCTACATTACACATTTTCAGGTATTCCTGTAACATCGACTTGTTTTTTTTATTTCTTTTAACCTAACTCGTTTCTCACATTGATTTAAATAAGAAAATCGTGTGCCATATTGATATAAAAATACAAAGAGAAAGAAAATGTATTCCATTCGCTGTTATTAACAACATGAAGTGCATTAGGCTACACATTACATTGCGTCAAGGTTTCATCAAACACATTTTTTGGAATCTGATTACGTAATCCAGATTACTTGTAATCAGTTAAAATATATATTTTTTACTTTAAAACTTAATAAAGTGTAAATTCTTTGTACTATATATGTATATACTAATTTGATAGCTTGTTTGTAATTCTTAGTACATTTGATGGTATGATATATGGTAATGGGATATATATTTACCATATTATTGAATGATTATCATATTTATATACCTTGTTATTGCCGTGGTACCATGCCCCAAAAATGTGTAGTGTTTATACTAGATGCTGTAGTCAGTATACACTCATTTGGTAATATATTATTTGCTTACAGATGCTTATATTTTGACTTGATATTGTTTGAGAAATACTATGATTTATCTTGCCATAACTCAGTTATTGGATAGTAAAATGCTGTTAGGGTCATGTGCTTGTTCTGAAGATATATCGGTTGTTAATCAGTTTAAAAACACTTCTGTATGTTAGTGATTTGTTTTGAGGAACATTTGAGGCATCAGTAGTGAGGATTTTCTGCTGACATTTGCATTACCAGCTTTTTTTTTTTTTTTTTTTTTGTACACTAGGTCACATCATATGAGTCAAGTGAAAGGTGTTTACCGTGTTCAGTTGGTCAGGCTTTGTAGGTGGTGTTCAAATACTCAACTCCACAGTTGTGTGTTGTCACTGAGGGTGAATAGCTGTGTGAGCGTGTGAAATCGGATGACAGGAAGGGTGCTGCCTCATTCTCACACAGATAACACTGGGCTGGACTGGCTCACAGGACTGGTTGTTATAGGCGGGATCCAAAATAATACTTAATTTCACTTCAGTAATTCCTGAAAAGGTTTGCATGTTGCTCTGGTTTACAGAATATGGTTAATAAAGCAACAAGAAGTTTACATGGACCATATTAGTTTTATTTTGGTCTATCAGTATTGGTCTAGTGTCAGCTAGCCTGCACATTTATATGTGCAACAGTGCATTGATATAACTTTTATTAACATTTTGAATTATTTTTTTTATTTTTATATTTTCCATTTTATTTGTAGTAATTTTGGTGCATTTTTGTCATTTTTTATTAGTTTTTATTTTATTTCAGGTTTAGTTAAGTTAGTACATCAAGTCAAACTAAATGAAAATTAAAAGTATTTTCTTTACAGTTGTAAATAATTTTGGATGGTTTCTCTGCCGTCATATTATACAAATTTATCATTTTATTTATTTTGCTCCAAAAACAGTCTTAACTGACTAAAAAAAAATATAATAATTTGCACCCTCCCTCTGACACTTTGAATTACGGGGCCTTTTTTTTTTTTGCTACTGTACCTTTAAGGTTTGTATGTTTATAGCCACTTTGCATATGCTTTGCCTTGTGCTTTGCTCATTTCTCATTTCGCTTCTGGTGTTCAGGATTAGTAGTAGCCTATCTGTCCTACTTATTACCTCACTGTGACTGACTGGGTCACGTTTCTGAACACCCAGTTGGCGTTGTTGATGTGTTAAATCGGACATTCATGAGTTAATATATAATATATTAATCTAACATCAGAAGTTTTTGTAGCTTAGTTTCAATAAATAGTTCAATTAATGTTTTCATAGTCAATACTCTTTATTAAAACATTTAATGAATTAATAAAAAACAATAAATACAATTTCTCAATGAAATACACTACTATTCAAAAGTTTGGGGCCAACTCTTTTTTTAAAGAATTCATTTGTGTTATCAGCTGGATGCATGATTTGATCAAAATTGACAGTGAAGACTTTTATAATGCTACAACATTTCAATTTCAATTAAATGCTGTTCTTTGAACTTTCTATTCATCAAAGAATTCAGTAAAAAAATGTAACACGGTTTCCACAAAAGTATTCAGCATCACAACTGTTTTCAACATTGATAATAATCAGAAATGATGTGGAGCAGCAAATCAGCATATTAGAATGATTTCGGAAGGATCATGTGACACTGAAGACTGGAGGAATGTTGCTGAATATTCAGCTTTGCAGCACAGGAATAAATTATATTTTAAAATATATTACAATAGATTACAGTAATTTTAAATTGTAAAACTATTTCATAATATTACTGTTTTTACTGGATTTTTGATTTAAAAAAATGCGGCCTTGGTGAGCAGAAGAGACTTTTTTCAAAAACATTTTCCAATCTTATAGACACCGAACTTTTGAACAGTACTGTATGATCTTATAACATATAGACGATGATTTCTAAGTTCATTGCTTTCTGGCTCATATTTCATCGTCTTTCAGGCACAAGTAATCTTATGTAAACAAAAACAAACACAGGCGATTAGATGGAGTGTGTCTCAGCAGGCTTTGGCATGGAGCGCTGCTGCAGTGTGCTTTGAGAATCATCTCATTGTGTTCCTGCACAGACAGGAAGTCCAGCATGTCCTTCTGCTCTGTTTCCTGTCTGTTTGCCCTGGCTTGGCGACCTATACTGACTTAACCCCTAAAAGACAGCAGAACACACACCAACACGCACAAACATATTTGGGAAGGCCACATTAGCAGGAAGCATCACACACAGCCATGCTGCTTTTCTTTGTGTTGGTCTGTAGGGATGAATTTCAGTGGTTTTTGGGTGTAATTTTTCTCTTGAACGGTTTGTTGTTATACTGCTATTTTGTCAAATACTCCCTATTATGCTCTTTTACAAAGTCTTGATTTTGTTTTGGGGGTGTACTAGAACATGCTCTCATGCTTGGTGGTTCAAAAAAAAGCATTATTTTTCACATAATTTACATTATTAAAATACCTTTCTCCCAATCCTGGCACAAACGGCTCGATTAGTTCCGGCTTTGATGAAGGTCCGCCTTCCGAAAAACAAAATGTGTTGTGATTGGTTAGCTGTCCCAGTGCGTTGTGACTGGAGAACAGCTTAGAAGGTGTTTCAGTACTGCCACGCCCCTTG
Organism: Sinocyclocheilus anophthalmus; assembly: GCA_018155175.1. Classification (NCBI taxonomy): domain Eukaryota; kingdom Metazoa; phylum Chordata; class Actinopteri; order Cypriniformes; family Cyprinidae; genus Sinocyclocheilus; species Sinocyclocheilus anophthalmus. The sequence goes on from JADLZN010003410.1 coordinate 51,668, forward strand.
CTCCGTCTTTCAACAAAAACTTTTTGGCGAATCCGGCACTGTACTCCCTCATGTTGTGGAAGCTGTCCTCAGTAAAATGCGCAGCACACAATAGCAAATTGGGGTTATAATGCTCAGGAACAGAGTTCAAAAATAAATTGCAACCACTGTTTCCTGACCCTCATCCGCTTTCGGAAGCCCAAACAAAGACGTTTGGGCACGGAGGTGAAAAAAACAGCATTTAAGGCGGTCGCACACCGGACGAGAAGGGCAGCGTCGTGTCGCGCCACATCTTTAAAATTCAAATACATTATTTTCTATGAGTGTAGGCACACCGGCGGCGCCTGTCCGCGGCGCCCAGCTACGTCGTGTTATACTTGTAAGAATTGTTCTAGACATGCCGAAAATACAGCACAGCACAGCAGCTCTTCTTCTTGGTTTTCTCTGATGCACTAACTCTGCAGCAGCACTTCTTCTTCTTCGTCGTCTCGTCTGATGCACTCACTCAACCAAGCGTTCTAACCACAACCTCGCCCCTCCCCACCCCCCAACCATTCGAATTTCTGTAGGTGGGAATTATTTTTAATGATATTCTAATGAGCCGCTTTGTGATATCACAAAGCCCGGAAACCAACGCTATAGTCCAAATGAGCCGTTTGTTGTAGTTCTTGAAAAGGGATTTAAAAAAAACGAAATATCTCCCTTTGGAGTGGACTTTGAGATTTGTAACTTTCTAGATCTTTTTTACGCCCAAACATACACACTTAACACTGACTAAAATTAAAAAAGTGAAAAAGCATAATAGGACCCCTTTAAAAGGCAACACGAAATCAGTTTTGTGCCTTTTTTGGGGCCTTCTTTATTGTTTCTTTCATTACTGGTCTCATTTAGCAAGATGCATTAGTGCATGTTATTTTGAAGAAGACCAGTTTGATGAAAGATTATGAAAACACCTCTCAGGGCTTAAAGTTCTCTGGCACGGTGCCGGATCTCCGGCGTGCAGCGTTTGGCTGAGGAAAAAAATAATCCTACATTTTAAAAAAACTTGTTGATATCCCTTTCGAGTCAATGAATTTGCCTACCAATGGTATGAGAGGAGCACAGCTTTCACTCTCAACCAAACTAACATTACTAGCCAATCAGAATGTTTTGCTCTTATAAACACGAGACGCGCATAATAGTATCCAATTGCAGAGTCGCAGCCCTGATGAATGGAGAAGCGCATGTGGTTGTAGGCGCTATTACGCATCTTCTGAAAGAAAAAAAAAATCTCTGGATCAAAACACAGTGAAGAAGAAGCAGTCACATATGTAAGAACATATAAAATAATGTTTTTATGATTTTAATTTTAGTTTTAGTTAACAATAACCACCCTGGCTCATGGTTGACATTTCTCGATCATCTCCAGTGTCTCCTCAGGGCCTCATTTAAAGTCAGTCAAGTTAAAGGTGAGATAATTAAAGCGATACACAGCAGAGAGAGATGAGAGAGAGAGAGAGAGAGAGAGAAGAGCGAAGAGAGAGAGAGAAGAGAGAGAGAGAGAGAGAGAGAGAGAGAGAGAGAGAGAGGACGTGTGTCCAAAGGAGAATAGACAAGTCATTGTGTGTCTCTGGAGGTCTGTCAGCATGCTCTGGACTGCTCTCATCCGCTCAGATCCCGCTGTGAGCGAGTGCTGAGCTCTGAGTGATCTTCAGCTGTATGAAGATGACAGTCCCTGGCTCATTGTCAAAGGAAGTGGTTGATGTGTTGCTTTTCATGAATAACAATCAAAGTTCTTCAATGTTTTGATTACATGGAGTGACACAGTTTTCCTTCAACCACAGCTAGATATTTACGTTTTCTGAAGAATAGAAAACTCGGCAACATGATGCAGGGCTGTTCTGTGTGAGCGTTGCTTTTTTGTTACTTTAGGGCATTGCTATATGGTTGCTAAAATTTTCGGAATGTTTTTAGGATATTGCTGTGTGGTTGCTAGGGTGTTCTTTATGGTTTCCAGTAGGGATGCACCGAAATGAAAATTCTTGGCCGAAGCCGAACAAAATGAAACACTGGGCCGAAAACCGAATATCGAACTCGGTTTTTCGCATTTTCCCCCCATGTAGGCCTATTTTGCCATTTTTTTCACTACGCTTTTTACTGTTTTGTCCTGCTTTTCAAATAAAAAATCAATTACACAACAACAATTTAAAAATATTTACTTAACACTGAACATTTTTTTTAACATTCTAGCAGACATTATACCAACAAAGCACAATTTAACTTAAAATGAATTTTTTTGGCCATTTTTGAGACTTGAATCAGGCATGTATTTTTTACTGTACAAATAAAGACAGCCTTGCTGAGCAGAAGATAATTCTTTTAAAACATATATTACAGATCCCAATTTGAACACTATGTGTGAATGTTATAATAAATGTATTAATAGAGCTGTTGTAGGGTACTTATTATTATCATTATTATTGTCTTACTTTTTATTATATTTTACAGAACAACAGTAAAATTACAATACTAACGTTTATGAATGTTGTTGGAGTTCTTGCTTTTTCTCGGCTTTTATTTTGGCGGAAACGTGCCGGAAGACCTTAATGCTTCTTTTTGTTGACAACAGCATGCAGATTTATAAATGATTCTCATTACGAATTTGAGAAGATGTTTGTCGCACGAATCACATTGTCACATGCCTTTAAAAAAAATTCGCAAAAAATGTTACTGAGCAACTGACGAGTAACACAGTTTTAGCACCGATTTTGGACTTTGAACCCGGCTGCCGCGCCAGCTCGTGCAGCGCTGTCAGAATACATGCATGCTTGCATTAGAAAATATAACATTCTGCAGTTTATTTACTAATCATTTGAGGCCATTTCGCGATTTCAATCATCGTACAGTAACCTAACCACCAGCATTAGCCACCTCTTCTTCTCATCAGAGGCATGTGATGCAGCACTAAACAGTCTCTAGCTGTCAGTGCTTGTAATGATTTTTGCGTCTTTCTCTGATAGTTTTAAATACTGCCCGCATATGTTTGCTGGGATTAGTGCTGCCTCTATTTGTTCGCGTAGTCATTTTTTCGGTACTTATTATTCGGCCGAACACCGGAAGAGCTTTTTTTTCTATTTTCGGCCGAATAATTTCTGTTGCCGAACATTCGGTGCATCCCTAGTTTCCAGGGCATTTAAAATTAAATTGTAGTACTCAAAAACCATGTCTTATTACTTGAAATCATGAAACATACAAATAAATGACAATTTATTAGAAGTTTAACAGATTACATTTTAAGGGCCCTATGAAATAAGTTTAATAAAAAAAAATTTTAATTGTTGTTTTATTTTTACCAAAATTCCGTCTTTTCCCCTTTTATTTTTTTTCTGATAATGTTTTTTATTATTCATTAATAATAAAGATTTAATAATATGAATATTATTATTATTATTATTATTACATTGAGACATACATTCTACTGTAAAATAGTAATATATTTCGGTCACCATTTCTTCAAGTTAAACCGAACATTTATTTTGTCGGGTTGCCGTGACGAGTTTTGTTTGTGTGCGTATATGATATGACGGTCATTTATATTTATTTATTTTTTCAAAAGAAATGGTCAAATGCTTATGAAGTGACTCTCAAAGCAGCTCTGGAGATGAAGTTCATGTGTCCATGTCCTCATAGAGTATTAATCAAAAAATCATGCATACCTCCACTGGTATAGAATGGTAATAAGATGAGGTTTTAACCTGACAGAGCTAGGTAGTACTGATATAACCAAAACTGCATCCAGCATGAAAACCATCAGTCTGTCTTCCTCCCTGAACCTCAAGCGACCACTACATCAGCTCGTCGTGAGAGTTAGGTCACCCTGTAAATAACCAGACACAATTTGTGATATTAAAACAATGATCTAAAAACATTTAACCACAATTTTAGATTATGCAGTGAAGAATAGGTAAAAATAACAACAGTGATGTTATATCATGCAAATCTATGCATAGATCTACTTACATTTTACATTTAATCATTTAGCAGACGCTTTTATCCAAAGCGACTTACAAATGAGGAAAATAGAAACCATCAAAACCAACAAAACAGTAATAATATGGAAGTGCTGTGGCAAGTCTTGCCTGAATATAAGAAATTAGTCCAATCACTCCTTCTATATGGTGCTCATACACCATTTGATTTAAGTGGACTGACCTACTTTTGATACATTCATTCAAAATGTGACAAATTCCATGACATTCCACATTATACAGTAAATTCCATTTTCATAACTGGATTCCGGGATTCTGTCTGTGTTTTCACAGAAATCATTGGGCCTTAGTTAACATGTGCTGAGTGTTTTTTAGCATGTTGCTATGTAGTTGCTTGGGGGACGTCTGGGTGGTTGCCAAGGCATTGCTATGTGTTTGTTATAGTTTATTGAATGATTATAGCATGTTGCTATTTGGTTGTTAAGGTGGCTGGAGTGGTCGCCAGGGCATTGCTATGTGGTTGCTAAAGTTGTTGAATAGTTTTTAGCTAGTTGCTAGGTGCTCTTTGTGGTTAAACTTGTTGCTAGGGCATTTCATGATTGTTGCTAAGGTATTCTGCTAATTCTAAACTTCAAACTGTGTTCACACTGCATGACAGCTCTTCATGTAAATGACTGACAGCACAGGTGTCGTGCAGATTTAGTTAAGATTTTAATAAGTCTGTTGTGGGATTTGCAGGACTTTTAAGTCTGTCCGTCTGTCTCTTGGAGGAGAGTGTTGGCATGTTAACTGCTTGACAAAGAGACTGTATTTTTCTAATAGTAATTAGGGCTATAGAATGCATTTGTTTCTCACCAGGAAACGTTTTGTGCTAGTGGGTGTCATTGTAGTAATGTTGTTTAATGGCTTGCAAACAGTTGCGATGTGCTTTCTTCCTGAGATGTACTTCATTTCAGCACAGCATCTGGAATCCCCATAACGTAAACGCACACAAAGTTTCTTCCTCAAATGCAGTCATCCGTCTCCGGACCGGACCAACCTGTTCAACAACTGCTGTACATACAGCAACCGAAGTCACTGTCCCAATCCCCTGGGACATCTGTTTATCTTTGAATGTTCCATTCAAGTACATTTCTTGTGAACTTCTATATTTGCAAGTTCATAAAAAAAAATTCAATTTGAATTCAATTCAAATTCAGGGATTGATTTGGGATTTAAAAGGGATTTTCAGTTCAGTTCTGAATGGTTCACACACCATGGCTGCTGTTGCAGGAATTACACACTGGAGCTTCATTTAACAGGCTAACATAATAAACACCTTTTTGCGGCAGAAATAATAATTTTACGGGGCGTGTCATGTGAAGTGATGTCCGTTGCCAGGGGTGTAAAAACTGTTTTGGCATCTGCACGTTTGTGTTGTGATGCCGTGAAATCCCTTCCCAGCCCCAGATGGAGGAAACAGACGGTACATGAGCTGAGTTTGATCCGGTTGAACAGGAATGGATTTATTGCTGCTTCCTGTCCACACAGATTTATTTAATCAATGGTTGATTTATAGATGTGGTCTGTTCAGTCTGGTTATACTGAATTTATTTAGTTAGATGTGCGTAGAATTGCTTTCATAGACTAGATGATTGAAATAGCAGATGATTTTTTGATAATTGTTATAATAAATTACAATGACATAATACAAATATATTATAAAAGTAATTACTTATAATATGTTTTCTTAATTACATTTAATAATAATGATGATTATTATTTAGTATTTTATTATGTAATCCTTCTACAGAAACTCAAGGTAAATTTTGCCAGATTGACTTATGATCAGCTGATTATAAATCAGCCCTCATTGGTGTATTTTACCTAGTCCGCGCTTTAAGTTTTAATACACTTTTTTTTATCCTATTTTTATTATTTTTGTAGTTTATTTTTATTTTTTATTTGTTTTATTTTCTAGTTTAAAAAAAAAAAAAAAGAGAAGTCATCTGCCAATGGACCAAAGACAAAACACTTCAGTATCATTATGGATAACATTATATATATCATCAAATATTTCTTCTCAGGTACATTTTTCTTGTCTAAAAGATGTTTTTAGTGGATTTTTATGGAAGCCCATTTCCGCCACAGAATAAACAGTAACACTGGCGACTTTTAGCGTACAATTCTGACTTTTTTTTTCTTGGAATTCTTGCAATTTTCTTTCCAGAAAGAAATGGAAAGTTATAAAAGTTTTTTTTTTCTTGCAATTCTGAGTTTATAATTTGCAACTGTGAGAAGAGGAGTCTGAATTGTGATATAAACTCAGAATTCTGAGAAAAAAAAGAGTCAGAATTGCAAGATTTAAACTCATAATTGCGATATATAAACTCAGAATTGCAAAATAAATCAAGATAAATCAATTGTAGAATAAAGTTGGAAGAAATATTTATTTATTTATTTATTTGTTTTAGTCAGTGGTGGAAACATGCTTCCATAGATTTCAGCATGCTGATTGAATCTTTCGCTAAGACAAAACCCTGCAGAAATGTATCTTAATTTCACATTTGTAATTGTATCTTTTTTCATTGTACATTACTCTGTAGAAATATCACTCTTGCCTTTCGGATATGATCACATCCTGTCAGAAGGCGAGATGTGCCGGACAAATGTTTTAAAAAAAGCAGAAACACTCTTTTGTGTCCATGAGAGGAACTGCAGTCGGCTGACTTCCTGTATCCCAGCATGAGGAGGGTTCGGTGGGAGGTTTCTAACCGATTTTATTATCCTCCCCCCAACATGTATATGTATGGAGTAAGATTATCTGTGCTCTGTGTGGATCAGGAGAATGCAGTCAGGCTTAAGTAATGCTGAAGGTCAGATGATTAAACCGAGTTTAAGCCACCACACACACACACACACACACACACACACTCGAACTCAAGACGAGTAGTTGGGTCATGCTTAGAGCGTGTGAGGCTCTTGTCAAAAGCCATTGTTATTTCCATCAGTCACAGTAACAGCTGACTTCAGTGGCTGGAAGCACAGAGCTGCTCTTCTTCAGAGTATTTGAACAAAGTATTAAAACACTTGTTCTACACACATGATAAATTTAACATCCCCACTTCCTGCTTTCTCCAACAAAATGAAGATTCCTTGGAGTACTTTTCAAAACTAATTCATGTAGTCCTTTAGTTCATTATGAAAGCGAGGACGTAAACATATCCCAGAATCCCTTGCAGCTTGTCCACATACAATATACAATGGGATAAGGTTTGCTTATTACCAAAGCATTATTTCATTCATAAATATATTGGGGTCCTACAATAATATCAGTAGGCCTATTGTAATATTTAATATAAGTTTGCTGTTCTTATCCATAAAGCATGAGCTCATTTACTAATTTTATAGTGTAATCTAGTAGTTTAATTTATAGTATTTATAACTTTAATCTAAACATATTTAAATCTATGCATTTTTTACTATATTTTTTAGAAATTGATACATAGAATTAATATATATATCTACAGGTGCATCTCAGTAAATTAGAATGTTGTGGAAAAGTTTATTTCAGTAATTCAACTCAAATTGTGAAACTCGTGTATTAAATAAATTCAATGCACACAGACTGAAGTAGTTTGTCTTTGGTTCTTTTAATTTTGATGATTTTGACTCACATTTAACAAAAACCCACCAGTTCACTATGTCAACAAATTAGAATACTTCTTAAGACCAATAAAAAAACCATTTTTTTGAATTGTTGGCCTTCTGGAAAGTATGCTCATTTACTGTACATGTACTCAATACGTGGTAGGGGCTCGTTTTGCTTCAATTACTGCCTCAATTCGGTGTGGCATGGAGGTTATCAGTTTGTGGCACTGCTGAGGTGGTATGGAAGCCCAGGTTTCTTTGACAGTGGCCTTCAGCTCATCTGCATTTTTTGGTCTCTTGTTTCTCATTTTCCTCTTGACAATACCCCATAGATTCTCTATGGGGTTCAGGTCAGATGAGTTTGCTGGCCAATCAAGCACATTAACACCATGGTCATTTAGCCAGCTTTTGGTGCTTTTGGCAGTGTTTGGGCAGGTGCCAAGTCCTGCTGGAAATGAAATCAGCATCTTCAAAAAGCTGTTCAGCAGAAGGAAGCATGAAGTGCCCAAATTTCTTGGTAAATTTGCAGTGACGTTGGTTTTCAAAAAACACATGGTCCCGAACACCATCAGATGACATTGCACCCCAAATCATCACAGATTGTGGAAACTTAACACTGGATTTCAAGCAACTTGGGCTATGAGCTTCTCCACCCTTCCTCCAGACTCTAGGACCTTGGTTTCCAAATGAAATACAAAACTTGCTCTCATCTGAAAAAGAGGACTTTGGACCACTGAGGCAACAGTCCAGTTCTTCTTCCCTTTAGCCCAGGTAAGACGCCTCTGACGTTTGTCTGTGGTTCAGGAGTGGCTTAACAAGAGGAATACGACAACAGTAGCCAAATTCCTTGACACGTCTGTGTGTGTGGTGGCTCTTGATGGCTTGACCCGAGCCTCAGTCCATTCCTTGTGAATTTTTCACTCAAATTCTTGAATCGATTTTGACAATCCTCATAAGGCTACGGTTCTCTTGGTTGGTTGTGCATCTTTTTCTTCCACACTTTTTCCTTCCACTCAACTTTCTGTTAACATGCTTGGATACAGCACTCTGTGAACAGCCAGCTTCTTCGGCAAAGAATGTTTGAGGCTTACCCTCCTTGTGAAGGGTGTCACTGATTGTCTTCTGGACAACTGTCAGAACAGCAGTCTTCCCCATGATTGTGTAGCCTATTCAACCAAACTGAGAGACCATTTTGAAGGCTCAGGAACCTTTGCAGGTGTTTTGAGTTGATTAGCTGATTGCATGTCACCATATTCTAATTTGTTGAGATTAGTGAATTGTGGGTTTTGTTATGTGAGCCAAATCCTCACAATAAAAGACAAAAGACTTCAACTCTTCGTCTGTGTGGCAATTGATTTATTTTAATACACGAGTTTTTCACATTTGAGTGAAATTACTTAAACTGAACTTTTTGTGTTGTGTTTGTGTCGTGTGTGTGTAAGTATAGATATATAGGTATATATAATATATATATGTATGATTTTTTTAAGAACTTCCCGGAATAAATATAAAATGTACAATAATCTATAATTTGAACAATTATTTACATACATTCAATTGTTATTTTTAATTACACAGCATGGCATTCTGGAAATATTGTTGGTGACCATATATAATTACTAGATGTGAAATTGTCAATATATTATTGACATGTTATGTTCATATATTATTTCATCATTTCTGTGGAAATATGCTCTCTTCGTGGTTGCAAGGAGGTAAAAATATCCAAGCTTCCTTTAGAAATGAGTAAAACTGTGTTTTGGAGACAGATGTCCATCTAAAGCCTGATCTGCTGGACCTCTGCAATTGATTCGATGAGAGTTTTGCAGCAGGCTTTTTGTTTGAGTCATATTTGGCTGAAGTTCACCTTCACCACTGCGTTGAGTAATGAACCATCAGCACTGCAGGGATCGGAGGAGAACGCGATCAATTATGCCATCACACCTGGTGGAACAGGAACGCTGAGTCAAGGTTTGAGAAGTTCTTCAGATAATGTTTGGAAAGGAAGAGGGAATGCCGTAAGTGAGATTAGAGTTTCAAGAACAAGCATGACCTTACTTGCTTTGACACGTTTGAATGTTTTTTTTTCTTTTCTATTAGCTGTATGTGCTCAGTAGTGCTGCTTCTGAAGAGTCTTCAAGTTAAACTTTTAATTGAAGAAGTTCATAGTTATTCAGAAACAAGTTTGGCTTGAGCAGCACAACAGGCTGTTTTTCTCTTTTGTTATATTTAACAGCACACCGCACAATGTGCTGCTATTTAAAGCGTACCGATCTTTTCCTGTGTGTGAGAAGACGTTTACAATGAATCGTAGAGCCTGTGTCTGTGCGGAAGGATGGATTTCAGCAGCATGGAGTGATATAACAATGACTCTAGTGCTACTGTGTGCTTTTCCCCACGAGGAATTAGTAGTTTATGTGTTAAAGTACTATAGGAAAGTGATACAGCGATGATTTAGACTTTGGGTTCAGAGTTTGTATTTAAGTATTGAAATTCACAGGAATTATTATTCATGCTGTTTACTTTTTTAATGCATGTTTGTGGTGTTATTTTAAATCAGTTGTTATTGAATTTTATTCCAAATTGTTTGTAATCATAAATCAAAATGTACAAACTTGCTCCACCTTTGAAATGCCTTTCCGTTTCTGCTGACATCATCAAGCCCTTTTATTTTGCAACTTTTCAACATCCAATCAATTTCGAATGCATAAAATCAAGTCCCGCCCTACATTTTGCATTTTAATATCTTGTTTCATTAGACCCACACTAACTGTTGTAAAAGCTGGCTGGTCTGTAGAGTTTTTGATATTTTGGAAAAGTCTCTTGCTCGCAATAAGCGGCCTTATTTGAATAAAAACTACGTAAGGAAGGACAATAATATTGTGAAATATTATAACAATTTAAAGTAGCTGTTTTCTGTTGTAATATGTTTCCAAATATAATTTATTCTGTGATGCGAAGCTGAATTTTCAGCATCATTACTCCAGTCTTCAGTGTCACATGATCCTTCAGAAATCATTCTAATATGCTACCTTTGCTGCTCAAGAAACATTTCTGATTATTATTAATGTTGAAAACAGTTGTCCTGCCTAATATTTTTGTGGAAACATTCTTTCAGGTTCCTTTGATAGAAAGTTCCCAAGAACAGCATTTATTGAATAAAAAGATGTTTGTATATGTTATGAGGTTTACTGTCACTGTTGATCATTTCATGCACCCATTGCGGATAAAAAAATTAAAAAAAAAATTACTGACCCCAAACTTTAATGTTAGTTTTATCTCATATTAACTGAAAAATAATGTATTTGTCTATTGTTTTGAAGTATTAGATGTTCCTTTAGGTTTCTCAGTGTTGTCTTTTCATGATGGATGACGCTTAACGCAGCTAAGGTGGTTTAGCGGTCTGTGCCTGTTGTGTGGGTCTGTTAAATGCTTTTAGGCATATTGGCACTTTCAGGAGCCAAACCGGAAGAGCATCTTAAACCCGCATCGCGTTTTCAGCGAGGTGTAGATCATTTTAGCATCTGCATCTGCTAAAGTGAGATGTTCCCTTTTAGTCGGTCACTCTCGACGTCACGTCGGATGACCGACAAATTGGTATGCTGCTAGATGGATCAATCTACTTCGAGTGTAAACTAAACAAGCCAATGCAAATTGGCATGCGCTTATTGCATCCAGCTGCTGCTGATCACAGCGTGAGTATAAGTAGCCAGCAGATGCAGCACATATTCAGCTTTTCGCTTCGGAGCCGAGCCGGTGACCCGGCCGCTCAGTGGTGGTACAGGAGCTGTGGCGACGGGGCGTGACTTCTCCGTTCCCTCCTTCAGGGAACGAGGGTTACCATACTTAACCGAGACGTTCCCTTTCAGTCGGTCCTCTCGACGTCACGTCGGAGGACCGAAGAAATTGGGATCCTACCAAAGGGCCACAACTACTGCCCCTTCCAGTGTCCTGTGGAAACCACCTGCGCCCCTACTTTTTGGTGTAGGCCAGGGCTTCTTCACAAAGGACCACTACTGTCATAGCACTACCAACTCAGTGAGATTGGATAACACTGGGAAATCGTACCCGTTCTACTTGGAACAGGGGTGTTATGGAAGCTCGAACCTTCCCGAAGGAGGTTTCGGAAGCAATACACATATGGACATCCCTTAGGTGCATTTGGAAGAATGGAGGTGATTGTAACCCTTTTGGAATGGCAGAAGTCTGCCGGGGAGACACGGGCTCAAGGCTATACCGTGGATTTACACATATGAGATCCACTTTGGTCTTACATATGGAACCCAGCCTTCTACCTGTTCTCGAGGATTCAGCGAGTGAAGGCCTGGCGCCGGACGCTCCGCCATGTCTGCCTGCCGAGGGGACGGAGGAGCTCAACAGGGTCTACTATATGGACTCTCTGGAGTGGTTTTGCAAGCCGACCCGAAGCCGGGGCCTCTCAGTGCTTCTACCCGTTTGAGGTGAGAACACAGGAGGATACCGGCTCCACACGAAGGCTATAGAATCTAGCGAATGTGTTAGGGGTCGCCCAGCCTGCAGCCCTACAGATATCTGTCAGCGAGGCGCCACGAGCCAGCGCCCAGGAGGATGCAACACCTCTAGTTGAGTGAGCTCGCAACCTGAACGGGCAGGGCACACCCTGTGCCTGACAAGCGAGATCCCAATTTCGTCGGTCATCCGACGTGACGTCTCCGTTCCCTCCTTCAGGGAATGAGGGTTACCATACGTAACCGAGACGTTACATTGCTAATCTGAAGGTCTGTGTTTGTAGTTCAACGCTTCCTGCAGGACGTGTGGTTTCTTATCTGTCATTACAGTACAAGTTTTCAATTACAGAAGCACAGATGAAAGTGAAATTCAGCCTGTTCAGAGTGAGGTTTATCTGCAGCCGGCTATTCTTTCCAATGTAGAGCCAATAATGAGGATTTAGCTATTATCTTTTCTTTTTCCCACGTTAGCAATTTCAGCCATTAAGCCATGATTTCCACTTTACATTAATGAACGCTTTTGAAATATTGTAGCTTAATTGACTTCACTATACATTCTGTGATTTTAAAGTCTCCATGTGGCCATTAATTAATAAATCTCTCTCTCTCTTTCTCTCTTCATGACAGGTAACAGAAGTGTGTGGTGCTAAGCGGCTTGGCTATTTCGGCTGTGGACAGTTTTACGTGGCTCTGAAGCTGATGGCCGCGGTGCAGGCGGGTTTGCCGGTACGTCTGGAGAGCATCGCAGGTGGTAAGTCCTCAGCCTTTCGTGAACAGAGGGAGAACCAAAGGGGATCAGGGATTTGGCCTAGTGTGCTTGGATTTACGCTAAAGGGATAACGCACAGAGGCCGTGCTGCACGGAGAGAGCGCCACATGCTGAGCTAAAACTCGCTGAGACTGAGCCTGTGTGAACTAAACCACAGGACAGTTTCCTCAAACGCTTCTGACTGCCTCCTTTTATGGTCTTGCCCTTTAAATCTGAATTTATACATTAGAAGTTCACTTTTTCTTGTGTGGCGTGACAGCAGTGCTTTTACTGACAAATTATGAATGAATCCTGATAAGCAATACATAATGTGAAAGCCTTATTACTCAAGATTATGACATAATTGTTTCATCATTATTTATTTTTTATTAATTCATTTTACTTTAGAATCCACCATAACAAATTAGTGGGTCTTACAAAAAACAATCAACACTACAGTAACTAAAAATTATTTAAAAAAAAAATTGAACTCCAATTTTAGAATGAAAAAAATTTGCATTTGCAATATCCATAACCAATTATTATTTATTATTTCTGCAAAAACAGAGATGCAATAAAAGCAAAATATACATTATTGTTATTATTATTATTATTAGTAGTATTAATGTTAATATTATTGTTGTTGTTGCTAATTTTATTAATCAATTATTATGTTAATTCATATTATGTCTTACTATTTATAAACTGAAATTGGTTTATACATTGCTATATGCATATTATTAGTTAATAGTATTATTAGTTATTAATTCTGCTAAAAAAAAAGTCAGTTAAAATAAAAACAATGCATTAAGAGTATTTTATGATGGTGATGATTGTTTATTATATTATTTTTTTAAGTAATCATCATATTTATTATATTTTTAAATACCCTACCGATTGTTCATTATTTCCTGCTAAATAGCTCAAAACTAAAACATTATTGTTTATAAGATTATCGCATAACACATAAAACAACATTATTAGCTAAATTATTAATATTAGTATTATTAATATTATTTTATTGTATTTCATTTAATCTAAATTATTTATTTACTTATGGTTAGGGTAAACAATTAAATTAATATTCTTATATTCATAAATAACTAATATTATAAATTACTTTGTATTAAGTTTTTTAATAAAAACACTTTTACTTTCACCTAAATTATCACCGGTTAATTTGAATGTTAATAATTATGCCTTTATTTGTTAATCAAATTTTATCTGTGAGCCTCCATTGTTTCCTGTTGAACCGCTTAATACTGATTTTTGCTTGTGCAAGCACACTAGTTTCCAATTTCAATAATAATTATCCAAAATGCTGTATGTAACTGTTTGTGCCTGGAAGTTCCTCATATTCAAATATTAACTCCGCATAGGCCAAAACATTTCCTAATGTATTTACTTCAAACACGGCATGTCGGCCTAGGGCTGATCCTCAGAGCTCAGCATCAGCTTCCATTCCCCCTGACGGCTGAATGAGCGATCGGACCTGGAGTGTAGGTCCTTTTCCTGGTTACAGCTTGTTACTCAGGAACCGCTGCCTGCGAGACCCTCCATTTATAGAGGAGCACAGTTCCTCGTTCTCTCGGCTACTTTTTACCACAAATGACTGTTACCTGGCACTTACTGTTGAAGACAAGATAAAGACGGGTTGTAACCAGGAAAGTGACTCAAAGGGTCCTTTGAGAGATTATTGGCTGGGTTAGGTTTACTTTTTGAAGAAGATTATCTAGATCAGCACTTTTCATCTGGCTCGCATTTTGCGTGCAAAGTTTAGCTCTTTGCTAAACCAGATATCAGGTGTTCGGGTTCTGTTTAACACAAATCCCGTTTTTCGCATTCAGTGATCCACCACAACGCAAAATATTTATTTTTTTTCCATCCTGCATATATTCCCTATTAACCCTCAAATTATTCTGATTAAGAAATATGAAATAATAAAAAAAATACATAAATGAGGAAAATTACATGCAGAATGTGCATAATGTCAAAAAGAATTACCAGGACATATTTTTTATTTTTCATAACTAAAAATAACTTGTTTAAAAATTGTAATAAAAAGTTTTATCAAACAGAAAATAAATACGATTTCTACCTTTTTCATTTCATGTATGACTGTTGTACATCTAGTAGGGGTGTAACGATTCACTCAACTCACGATACGAATGCGATACGATTTACGATACTGATTTCACGATACAATTTTCTCATCAATGTAAAATTTAAATGTCAAATCTAAATTGAATTTTTAAAACAAATCCCAAATCAAATAAATAAACAATATAAATAAGAGAAATCTCTTCATATAAACAAACTAAAGGCGGGCGTACACGGTGTGATTTTTGCTGTCGTACGAGCTCGCAGGCGATTTTTTTTTTCTCTCGGGAGAAAATCGCAGATGGTCGCGGCTCGTACCGTGTGAGAAGAATTACGGGCCGATCCGAGACGTTACGAGCACCTCCCATCCTCCCGATAATTTTCAAACATGTAAAAAAAATCGAATGCTGTCGGTTTAAATTCGTGGCGTATGTGGTTGAACGAGACGATTTGGCGATCCATCTGAAGTTGACCAATCAGAAGATGACAAAAACCATATAGTCCATAATAATTTTAGTTTAATTATACAGTTCTGTTTTTTATTTGTTATTCTGAATGTGCCAAATTTGCCGTTCAGCTTTATGAATGAACATGCCTGTTATATTTCCGGCAAAAAGAGCAGAAATTCAGAAATAGCCTACTCCCTGGAGTTGTTTATGAAGATCAGAAAGTCCATGCTTTTCTCTGCTTTCCAGCCATTCTCTTTGCCATGTCCTTTAGTATTCTTTTTTTTTTTTTTGGACGTCTCAAGCCGCCTGCCACAAAGAAACTATTTCGTCCTCAGAATCCATATTTGTATGAATGTCGCAAACTCTAATTGCTTACGTGCAAGTTGTAAAATCTCGTAATTCGTGTTAGCTGTGTGCTGCCTCCGAACGTATTATCTATAAACTCAATTGAGCATGTGCCAGAGCTCCCGACGTTCCGACCTTCAGAATCGCACCGTGTACGCCCACCTTAAAGCTTTGCCTGTGCTCTTTTCATTTAAAATTAGAGGCAACAATTGTATTTTAATCACGATCCAAACAAAGGTGCTGCATACATGCAGGGTGAGTAGTTTTTGATTTAAATGAGATTATGAGAGATAGATTAGAGCGTTTCCTTTGTCACCGCTGCAAACAAAGCAGCGCTGCCATGCATTACAAAAGAGGCAAGATAAAAAGAAAGTATCATCTAAACTTTTCTGAAGTCAGTTCCCCTCTACACTGCAGTTTACTCGTGTCATCTACACCCTCCCACCACCGATCTGCTATTGCCTGCTCGCGATTCGTTTAACATCTCAACTGACTTGAATCGTCACATATTTTTATCAATTTTCAACCGGCTCGGGGTGCATCATTACATCCCTAACATCTAGTGTCATACATAATATGATCTGTCATATGACTAGTGTATACCTAGTGTCATATGTAATATCATTTACAGCCACAAAATCAGTCATTTATCAGTCAAAATTAGCGAATAATTATATATTTTTTTTACATTTTTACTTACTTTTTATTAATGATTATTCATTATTAATTAATACCTTGTTTAAAATGTATGTGTGAGAATTTGATAAGATAGAAAAATAAACAAGCTTAGTTTTTTTGTTTTTTTGGCTGTTGTGTATGACTGTTGTACATCTAGTGTCATACATAATATGGTTATTAGTCTCTTTGACTGTAAAGAATCACAAAAAAAAGAAGTACAATCCTGGTGGGACGACTTAATCTGCTGTAATCAATTAATACAATTAATTTTAAAAATCTTGTTTAAAACTTGTGTGTCATAATTCAATAAGACGTCAAATTAAACAAGCTAAAAAAAATCTAAATAAATGCAAGAAAATAGATAAATTATTAAAATAAATAGGGAAATCCTGAAGGGACTGTTTAATCCACTGTACACAGAAAATAGTATGAGTAGTATGCTGTAAAGAACATACTGACATGTACCCTTCTCTACAGAACTTCCTCTTCCTGTGTTTGTCGGGATAACAAACGAGCTTGAGATGCGTTACCCCAATCAACCCTTGACCAATGAGAGCCAGTCTCACATCCTGGGCTCGGTTGCAGGCTCCGCCCCTCGTCCCCCTGCAGACAGACCTGTACTCAGACACCCTGACACCAGCATGGACAAGCAGGTCGGTTTATCAAAGATGACATGCAGCAGTAGCTTGAAACTTTTCCTCTAATTAATGATGATTATAATGAATGTGTTTCACACTTGTATCTGACAGGAGGCGTGGTCTCCACCACAGTCACCTGGCATCTCCCCGCCCCGTTCACCATCAGCCTATCGCAGCTATCCATATGTTTGTCCTCAGAGACATTGAAACGCCACTAGTGGTGATTCTCCTTCGTGGCGTCTGCCTGTAATTTCGAAGACCCTGACAAATTTAACCAAACCTGAAAATGTAGGATAATAAATAAATCATTTAAACATATTATATAGTAGTTATCATAAGCATCACGGTTCCAGTTTTATGCATCTTTTCGGAATAATTAAAAGTATTAATGTTAGTGAACATGACATGAAAATTATGTTTTCCACAAAAATATGAAGCAGCACAACTGTTTTCGACATAATAGTAGAACTGTGTCCCTGAGCAACAAATCAGCATATTAGAATGATTTCTGACGGATAATGTGACACTGAAGACTGGGGTAATGATGCTGATAATTCAGATGTGCATCACAGGAATAAATTATATTTTCAAATCTATTCAAATATGAAAACAGTTATTTTAAATTGTAATAATATGTCACATTATCACTGGTTTTTGCTGTATTTTTGAGCAAATAAATACAACCTTGGTGAGCAAAGATTCTTCTTTCAAAAACATTAAAAAAAAAACTTACTGACCCCAAACATTTGAACGATAATCACTATATAAGATTTGCTTGGAAAATATAGTAAAGTTTGGGTGAATGCATAGCATTTGATATCAAATGCTCCTCCATTTTTAAAACTAATTTTAAAGCCATTTTAATTTGCTATGCTAACCACATGATTATGGTGCTTTTTTTATTATTTGCAATGTTTTGCCTGCCGGGAATAAAATTAATAGAAATGTAATTACTGCTAAACAAAACATACTTCTAAAACAGGATTTAATGTGCCAGAGCCTTAAATGCAATACTTTATTGACTTTATTGATAGAGGGTCACAGAGTTTTTTTTTAGGTCATTTTGCCTTATGGAGAATAAATATATGGACTTACAGATGATCATTTGCATCAGTAAATACTCAAATCATTAAAACACAGGATGACACCTCTTCTTAAATGATGCATCAAGGACCAGAAGTTTTTTTCAGCAAGATCCTGATCATTTTCTTTTTCCAGCAATTCCTATGGGAATGTGAAAGTAGATATTTCCACATTCACACATGCAGTGATGCTGTTATTAGATAACACAAGCACATGTCACACAGCCGATGTGTTTCACACACTGTAAGAGTAGACGTCGCTCGGTACCCTGATTCAGTCAGACAGCTGTGTGTGTGTCTGTGTGTTTTTGTTTGTGTGTGTGTGTGTGTGTGTTTTAGTGTGCGTTCAGCCTTGAGCTGCTGTCTGCCCTCAGAAAGCAGTTGGCTAATTGCTGCTCTCCTGTGGCGTATCGATATCACGCTTGTCTAATCACACACCTGTTGACCTTCAGCTCATCCACGAGCAGCACAACACACTCAACAGACAGCAGTTCTGATGAAACACACACACACACTTTCCTGAGAAAATGCCTTAAGGCTAAATATTTAACTAAGTTTAATGTAATAATGTACTCTAGTGTGCTTCATCTATTGCTGGTTGTCCCCCTTGGCACACTGCACCTAAAATGTCAAAAGATGTTGATGTGTGATGCAATTATGCACTTCAACTTACTTTATTATGCACTTGTCAGAATGCAGAATCACTGATTCTTGTACACGTCACCAGAAATTACAAGGTTGGCTGTTAAAATCTAGTATAAATTAAGTAAAAATGCTAAATATTTGCAATAGATGCAAGATTATAAATTCATGTACAAATACATAATGCAGACTGCTATGCGGACGGTATTTTCACATATACAATAGCGCCCTCTCCAGTAACAGGTAGGATTAGTCTGAGACACACGCAGTAGAGATTAAAGGGATAGTTCACCCAAAGATGATAATTTGATGTTTATCTGCTTACCCCCAGGGCATCCAAGATGTAGGTGACTTTGTTTCTTCAGTAATAACCAACCAAGATTTTTAATAACTCAAAACCGTTGCAGTCTGTCCAGGCATAATAATTAGGCTGGGAATCACGGCTTTGAGAATCAAAAAAACATACACAAACAAACCCAAATTAAACCCTGCGGCTTGTGACGATACATTTATGTGTAATGACATGAAACGATCGGTCTGTGCAAGAAACTGAAAAGTATTTATATAGGTTTTTTTACGTCTGATTCACCGCAGTGTCCGAACTGTCCTGAGCGCGTTCTCAACAGCCGGCGCATGACGCGCCGCCGCCGCCTTGCTTTACGGCGGATCGCAGACCTATAAGTGCATTACCGCCACCTATCTCTCAAATGGACCATTGACACTCCTAATTGAGATTGTGGTCATTACTGTCAATCGGTCACTTTGAGAGATCAGGGTTTGCGGGAATTCGCCCTTAAACTGTCCGTGCGATCCCGCCCTTGTTAAAAAACTGGAACGAACCGCAGAAGCCTGCGTCTGTTCCTTCTGCCTGAGTAACCGCGCCCGTCCACTGACACAGTTCGGACATTGCGTGGATCCAGGTAAAATAGAACTCACTATAATTTACTGTTTTCGTTTCGTTTGCACAAACCGATCGTGTTTTTCGTGCGTCATTACACATAATTCCCATCGCTCCCCCAGCCGCAGGTTCTTATTTGCGGTTTGTTTGTGTAATGTTTTTATTCTCAAAGCCGTGAGTCCATTCACTTCCAGTATGAGACTGACAGACTGCAACGGTTTGAGTTAAAATCTTTGTTTGTGTTCTACTGAAAAAACAAAGACACCTACATCTTGGATGCCCTGGGGTTGAGTATCTGCTAAACATCAATTACATTTTGGGTAACTTCTCCCTTACTGTACCTTTTTACCTTATACAAATATAAACAGATCATTTACGCATATTTCTTATCTATCGCATCTGTCCGCCGTCCGGCCGTCCGCCGTCCTGGTGCAAATATACAAATATTGATAATCCTCACGAAGCCATGATTGTGAATAGTAAGTTGATTGAGGGATGAACTGTGGTGATATTCAGCGTTAGGAAAGAGCTTTTATCTCATTGTTAACTCCGGCCATGAACAGAGAAACGTCAGCGTTATTGAATGCAGCTCGGCTTTCTTCATTAGTCAGCAGGGAACATTAATACTTCATTTAAAATCTACACATAAAATAAATGATGCTCAGTAAGGCCTTCAGATGTAAAGAACACTCAAGAGATCAAAACCCAGTCAGGCCTCTTTTATTCTTTCAGATTGCAGTCATATCAAAGATCATGGTCATCACTGACCTCGTACTGAATTATGGATGCTCGTTCAGTGTTTTACGTTTCAGTGCTTTCACTCTTGTTCGGTTTTAGTTGAGTCTGAAGTGTGTCTTTTATCTCACATGCATCTGCTGATAGTGTTTACAGTGCTCTGAAATGTTTCGATGCCAAAAACCGTGATCACAGTAAGGAAATGCTACACGCTGTCAACTGAAAAGTCATTTTGTCTGTCTTCGTCTTGAAATGTTCACTCTCTCTTGTTGTTGTTCACAGTGTATGACGCTAAAGTGCCGGGTCGTCCCAGCGTTCCTCAGGAAAACTCCTCTCCCAGTCATTATTCTGTCAAACTGCAGCCGGAGCAGCCTGTCATCACACGCGTGAGCATTTCCTCCCACCTCCTAATTTTTGCATCTGATTGGATGATCAAACAGAACTCTGGGTGTCAGTCTTAAATGACGAAACATATTAGGGCTCTAAATCAGGATTTAGGTCATGGCACTGCTTTTTAAAAGTGTATTTGCTTGCTAGAATATCAGTAGTTTCAAGTCAGGGCACATGCACCGGGGCCCGTATTTGGTTTTGATGTGCTTACAAATAATATAAGATAAATCACATCCAAATTGATTACAGACATGAGCTTAAGATATCAGTACAATTTAAAGCGAAGAGAAAAAGTTTTTAAAAATCCCACACGCTACCGTAGCTTGTAACCTTTGTCAAGTATTTCTAATTTCACAATGCTTGATGAAGATCAAATGACTGACACGTTAATAGTAATATATTGGATAATAAATATGGATTATATTGTGTTTGCAAGCTACAGTAGTGTGCAGTAGGTACTACTAGGTATATATTAATATAAAATATAAAATAAGGGAGCTCACAGGAAATTCGAGATTTGATCATTTAACATATATAGAGATATTTTAATATATATTTAAATTTTTGTTTATTTGAAAATCTAAAACAAAATGTTCAGTAGAATAAACCTACGTAAGGCTTACCTATAGTTGTGTATTAAGTTTAATAATAAGATATGCTGAGAAAAAGTGTTTTGAAAAAAAAAATTAATCTTCAAGAAATAATGTAAAGATATTTTCATTAACATTAGTATTATTGATGGCATGTTTCATAGATGATATTTCAGAAATGTTGAGCTTTAATTATAATTCATTATATTCTGCTATGTTAGCTTTTAAAAACTAGTCGGTTCCTTTTATATAAAAAGCATTCAGAAGCTCTTTTTCCATTATTGACTGATCATCAAGAGCCTGCTGCTTCCTTGACATCAGTGAAAGGCATACATAATTGAAAAATATTTTCATCTTCATGCTTTATAGGTCTCCTCAGACAGTTGTTTTTCTCATTCAGGTTGCATCTGTGGAGCGGCTGGTGGAGCGCTTGGAGGTTGATTACTCCGACGACCCCTGGAGGATCACAGAGGAGCAGCGTGAATACTATACCAACCAGTTCCGGAGTCTCCAGCCTGACCTCAGCGCTCTCATCATGGGTAAGAGAGATCTGCACCACAAACACATCTGAGATCATCTCATGCTGTTCGATTTATGACTTTATGTGGACACGTTTGAAGTTTGCTTTGGTTTTTCTTTCAGGAACTGTTGCAAAAAACTTCTTTACCAAGTCAAAGCTTCCGATTCCAGAGCTGTCTCATATATGGTGAACATAAAACCTAAGTTCCTCTTAAACATGCAGTGAACCGTCTCTTTGCATTCAAACAATCTTGTTTGATCTTCTTCAGGGAGCTGAGCGATGTCGACAAGGACGGTGCTCTCACTTTCCCGGAGTTCTGCACTGCCTTCCATCTGATTGTGGCCCGGAAAAATGGTTACCCTCTTCCTGAAACGCTCCCTGCCACGCTGAGACCGGGCTTTGGGGGGGGGGGGGGGGGGGGGGAAGCAGGGTGGTGTTACAGCGCCCCATCCTGAGGTATGAGATCTAAACCTCACAAAATGCCTACAGTATTTGCACCTGAAGTATTTAATGATGTCTAGGTTAAAACTGTCCAGTAGTTCTTATTCAGGATCATGTTTTGCAATTTTGAAAAAGTTCAGATTGACAATTTTGAACTGAGCTCCAAATGCAATTGTTTTACAGGCAACTCTACCTCTTATTGTCTTTGATGAAAATATGATGCCTGGAGCCAATCAGCTCGTAATATATCTTTCATTTACATTTATGCCAAGATCACAATGTTCCGTACATTTCGTTATGTCCTTGTCTTATCTCTCCTCCTCTCTCTCTTTTGAATGGCATGATGATAATCCTGCACCCAAATCCCTGTGATTGTAAAAACAAAAAAACATGATAAACAAAGTACAAGAGCGTCTTTGATATGACGAAGGTAGGGCAGTAAATCAAAAAAAATTCGCCACAAGCACAAAACCAATCACAAACCGAAACACGAAAACTTTATGTCTGTTTGTGGGTGTAGCTATAATTATACATATACTATATGATAAGTCATCAATTTTTGTTTCTTTTTCATTTGCAGTGTTATTTTAGTATTATTTTCAATATTTATATTGTTATTATTTTTTATCAGTTTTGTTTATTGTTCAGTTTCTTCCTTTTCTTTTGTAGTTTTCTCAGTTTTATTATTATTTTCTATCTTATTATTATTTCGACACGTCTTTATCATTTTCTAGTCTACCGTTCAACATTTTTATCTTCGGTTCTAGTACATTTGCCATGTCTTCTTTTTTCTATTTTGTTTTTTTTTTATTAAGTAATTTTAACTATTATATGTTAATTTAATTTCAGCTGATCAATTAGCAAAAAAACTTAACTTTCCTTTTCTAATCCATCCTTTTTTACAATTAAACTCATGCTTTCTTTTTACACGACTGTCTGAGTTATTAACATCTCTAGCCTCACCTATCCAAGTCATTTATCTCAAATAGAAAAGTGGGGCGGTTGACCTCTGCCTCACGGGGACGCCGCTAAGCACTCAGGGTTTGTCCATTACTCTGCTTAAACACCGGTGAGTCCCGAGACATGGATCACGCCCATGCCGATAACCGCTGCCGCGCTAGGACCGTTCACCGAGCTCACTGATCGGCACCAAGTCTGATACCACTCAACTCCCTTATTAACGAAAAACCCCAATTAGAGCGACTGGTTTGTTCTCGAGGACGATGGTGGGCCCAAACTCTAGTTTAGGAGGCTCGTAGACGGCACCCGTCGTCTAAATACTCTGTGTCTTAAATGCAGGGGTGTCGGGTGAAAAATCACATGCGCGCGTGCTGGGATATGGTTTCATGACGGGGAAGGGCGCATCACTCAGGAGCAGCCTTGTGTCCCTGGGCGGCTGCCGTGTGTCATCTCTCCCCGTGTCGGTTATTCCTATCAACGGGTGCGCCTGAAGGGGGCAGTTCCGACTTACGGGTGGTCGCTGCGGGACGCCACTCTTCCACACTTAAGAGGGAAAACCTGTAAACTTACTGAAATTCTCATGTAGATGATCTATTTCACTGCTCTTATTGTGTGTTTTTATTGCTGTGTCAGCAGAATTCAGCCCAAGGAGAATTCCAGAGCCACATGAAAAGACAATACAGCATGTCAGCACTTTAAAACCAGGTGAGTCACTGTCCTCAGGCGCAGCGGGCCACGCACACGCCCCTGACCCACACCGAATCGACCAAAGCCTCTAATTTACCTGTGCTTTACCGTCTGTGTTCAGGCAATGATGAAAATTCTGTGGTCTTTTACTCACCCTCATTTTGTTCAACCTGTATGACTTTTCTTCTGTGAAACACAAAGGGAGATGTTTAGCAGAATGTCCCAGGTCCTCTTTTCAATATAATGCAAGCAAATGGATGCTGTCTAGCTCAAGAAAAGAATGCATAGAAGCTACATAAAGGTAGCATATGACATACTCACTAGATTCCAGGTCTTCTCATGCCATCAGGTAGTTTTATGTCAAAAAAAATGTTGTTTGTTGAAAAAAAGCATAAGATCACATATCTTTCCAATCGCTTAACACCTAAGCATAGGTCTGCACATGTTTGAAATCATGACAACTCTCTCTCTACGCTTGTCTCCTCTCTTGGTGGCTTAGCCTCCTCTTACTCTCAGTACGTTCCCGCTTTTTGACATTTAGATCTGTCTTCACACGTCTTTTCTCAGTGTCTCTCTGATGTACACCGCATCAACTAGTGGTGTGGTACACCTCCTACGCTCTCCTCAGGATGCTGCTCGTTGGCCACAACTACTTTCTTCCGGTCGATTGAACTTCGTGTTCCATCTCTCCGCTCCCGGTCTCATATCGTTCTCTCTGAGTGCTGGTCTAGCCTAGTGACTAGACCAGAATACAACTACTCTGGTGCGTGCAGTGTGTCGAGTACAAAAGTTCCTCAGGGCTCCACCACGACAAGTGCACTACCAGTAGGGTGTAACATCAGCGGGGGGGCTGGAGTTAGCAAACAAAAGGGTTGTGACCCTGGAGCACAAAACCAGTCTTAAGTCGCTTGGGTATATTTGTAGCAATAGCCCAAAAATACATTGTATGGGTCAAAATTATAGATTTTTTTAATGCCAAAAAATCATTAGGATATTAAGTAAAGATCATGTTCCATGAAGATATTTTGTACATTTCCTACTGTTAATATATTAAAACTTAATTTTTGGTAATTTGCATTACTAAGAACTTCATTTGGACAACTTTAAAGGTGATTTTCTCAGTATTTTTTTTTTTTTGCACCCTCAGATTCCAGATTTTCAAATAGTTGTATCTCGACATATTATTGTCCTATCCTAACAAACCATTCATCGATGGAAAGCTTAATTATTCAGCTTTCAGTTGATGTATAAATCTCAGTTTCAGAAAATTGACCCTTATTACTGGTTTTGTGATCCAGGGTCACAATAAATAAGACCGATTTAGTGTTATTTTAGTATTATGTATATATTATTTAGTATTTAGTTTTCTTTTTAATTTTAGTTTGTTTTAGTTTTAAGTTTTTTTTATATTTCTATTGAGCTTTAATTTATTTTACGTACGTTTTAATTTAATAATTTTAGTACTTCAACTTGTTGCCTCCTTAAAGGAATATTTTACCCCAAAATTTAAATTTTCTGAAAATGTACACACCCTCAGTCCATGAAAGATGTAGATGAGTTTGTTTCTTCATGGGAACAGATTTGGAGAAATGTAGCATTCCATCACTTGCTCACCAGTGGATCGATCCTCTGCAGTGAATGGGTGCCGTCAGAATGAGAGTCCAAACAGCTGATAAAAACATCACAATAATCCACAAGCAATCCACACCACTCCAGTCCATCGATTAATGTCTTGTGAAGTGAAAAGCTGCGTGCTTGTAAGGAACAAATCCATCATTAAGGCGGTTTAACTTTAAACCATCGCAAAATATGAGTCCATGTTCCATAATAATGCTTCCTCCAGTCAATAAAATCAATACCGTCCAAACAATACCATCTGAAACAAGACAGCTGAATAGCTTGTTATATTCCTTATTTATAAGTCTGCTAAATGAATGAATGCAAATTTGAGAACTACAGAGGGAAATTTTGGTCTGTTTCTCCGCCTGACATATGACTTCAGAAGGCTTGTAACAAAGTTTTAGTCATATGAGCTACTTTTTGGGTGCTTTTTTGAGCTCAAGAGTGCTTGTTCCCATTTATTCCCAATGTATGGAAAAGGGCAGCATGAACAATCTGCAAAACATCTACTTTTGTGTCCCACAGAAGAAAGTCAATTGTGTTTGCCGCAACACAAATAAATAATGACAATTTTCTTCTCTCAGGCTGAATTATCCCTTTAAGAGACCTATGGTCAGATGGTTCATGATTAAAAACAGACCAATCATTACTCTCTCTTGGCAAATCAGCTCTTGTGGTCTTTAGATCAGGTTGAAGTCATATTTAGCGAGTATATCACTCTAGCAGAGGCCTGTTTGTTATTTTCTCTCATGATGGGTGTGATGTTTTGAAGTAAAACCCCTCAGCGCCTCTGGGTGTGGACACAAAGCCCGTTATATCCACAGCACTGACCTTTTGTTCTAATATTTCATGCAGTCTACTCTGATCCAATAACAGTTCATATTTATTAAAGTGCCCAGATCCCTGGGCGTTCACAAATAATCCTGCACTTTATTACTTCAGTTTGAATGCAATGCTGCTTCCAATATGGTTCTTATGAAATCCCTTTTCCCCCAGTGTTGCTAGAAAAGAGAATCAAAGTTGATATTGAGTCTTCGTCAATGCCCCAGTACATGATGGGATAGGAGACAAAGGCCCGTTTGAGGTGTTAACTGCAGTTGTAGGTGTTCAATGCTATTGTTTGGATAGTATCGATGCTATCGAGTGTGTTTGATGTTTTAGTGTTATGATTCAGTGTTTCTGCTGAGAAGTCAAATCTTTTGGCTAGAGAGAGCAGTTCAGTTTAGGACCGGCTTAAAACTTCTCTAGATGACAGGTAATAAAAGAAGAATTTGTTTAATTTGGTAAAAAGTGAAGTCTGATGCTTTTGTTTGGCTTTTAGATGAAATTAGTAATGTTTTTCTTTAGGATTTGGTCAGTTTTATTGCAGAAAGAATACTTTTACTGTGTAACTGAGTACTTAACATACAAATGTTTTACAGATTCGCCACAAGAACTTGATGCAAACATGAAGTCAAGAACACGGCCCAGGTAAAATCTTTTTAAACTCTCACTACTGCTACATTACCATTCAAAGTTTTTTTAATTTTTTTATTTTTTTAAAGAAATGTTCTAATTTATTTAGCAAAGACATAATAAATTTATCACATTTGCCAGTAAAGATGCTTACAGGGTTACAAAAGATTTCCATTTCAAATAAATGATTTTTTTTTTACTTTCTATTCATCAAAGAATCCTGAAAAGAATGTATCATGGTTTCCATAAAAATAGCTGAGAACTGTTTTCAACATTGATAATATAATTCAATACAATTCAAGTTTATTTGTACAGCGCTTTTCACGATACAAATCATTGTAAAGCAACTTTACAGAAAATATAAAGTTTCTACATTACATTTAGGAGTAGCTTATCAGTAGTGACTGTGTCAAAGTGATGTCCATATGGCAGAAATGTACAGAAAAATCAAATAAAGACGTAATCAAACAGACGATGAAAACTATTAACAGCAATTATTATACAATGCAATCAAACTTATAGCAAAATGTAGTAGTTCTGTAAGTTGTTTCAGGGTTAGCATCATCTGAGGTCCTCTGAGGAGTCGGCATCATCTCTTCTCAGGTGTTCTGGATCCAGACTGAAGCTTGTGTAAATCCTAGTTACCACGGATGTCAATGTATTTGTTTAACCCAAACTAAAAAATAATAATTTGATCAGATATAACTGCAGTAAAAAAATTATGAGATGCATTATTTGAATGATTGGACAAATAGATGTGTCTTTATTCTAGATTTAAACAGAAAGAGTGTGTCTGAACCCCGAACGTTACCAGGAAGGCTATTCCAGAGTTTGGGAGCTAAAAAGCTCTACCTCCTTTAGTGACTTTGCTATCCTAGGTACTACCAAAAAAAAAGTCCAGAATTTTGCGACCTTAGAGAGCGTGATGGATTGTAACGTGGTAGAAGAGTTAGGTACGCAGGAGCTAACCCATTAAGGGCCTTATAGGCAAGTAATAATATTTTGTAACTGATACGGAACTTAATAGGTAGCCAGTGCAGAGACTGTAAAATTGGGGTAATATCATCATTTTTTCTTGACAGGTATTTTGGAACTACCTGTGCTTGTTTATTGAGGATGCAGACCACCACCTAGCCGTGATTCAATAGTCCAGTCTATAGGTCATGAATGCATGAACTAGCTTTCTGCATCAGAAACAGGTATCATGTTTCAGTACTTGGCAATGTTTCTAAGATGGAAGAATGCTGTTTTTGTAACATGGGAAATATTATTTTCAAAAGACAAGTTTCTATCTAATATAACACCCAGATTTTTGACTGTAGAGGAAGTAACAGTACATCCGTCTAGTTGCAAATTGTAATCCAAGAGATTATGTGTACTGTCTTTTGGTCCAATAAGTAATATCTCTGTCTTATCCGAATTCAGTAGGAGAAAATTATTGGCCATCAAATCTTTTAAATTTTTAATACACTCTGTTAGCTTAGATAATTAAGTTTCATCTGGTCTTGTTGAGATTTATAGTTGAGTATCATCGGCATAACATTGGAAACTAATCCCGTATTTTCTAATAATATTACCAAGGGGCAACATGTATATCGAAAATAGCAGAGGACCTAGGACAGATCCTTGTGGCACTCCATATTTTACTGGTGATAATTGAGATGACTCCCCATTTAAATTAACAAAATGGTAGCGATCGGACAGGTAGGATCTAAACCATCTTAAAGCCTGCCCTTGAATACCTGTATAGTTTTGTAATCGATCTATGATGATCTATGGTGTCGAACGCAGCACTAAGATCAAGTAAAACTAGCATTGAGATGCAGCTTTGGTCTGACGCAAGAAGCAAGTCATGTGTAATTTTAACAAGTGCAGTTTCTGTGCTATGTGGGTCCTGACACCTGCTGAAATTCTTCATAGAGATATTTTT
>JADLZN010003411.1:0-36635 GCA_018155175.1 Sinocyclocheilus anophthalmus
GCAGATGAACATTGCTGTGAAAACTGTTAACTATACTAAGAAAAATGCACTCAACTAAAGGTGTTTTGCAGCTCTGTGTGAACGACTTGATGCTGATCATTTGCAGCTCTTGTACCACAGTGAAATACGGTGGCTTTCAAGAGGATGTGCGCTTAATCGTATTTTTGAACTGAGAAAAGAAGTGCACACATTTCTGAAAGAGCACCGCTCCCCTCTTGCTGAGCATTACACTGATGATCAATTTTGTGCAAAACTGGCCTACTTATCCGATATATTTGATCAGTTAAATCAGCTGAATGTATCAATGCAAGGCAGAAACAGCACAGTGTTTTTGGTTTCAGACAGAATTGAGGGATTCAAGAAAAAAACTAATTCTTTGTAATACACTCTACAAATAAGTGCTGTCACGATGCCATAGAAGGCTTAACTTTTTGTTCTGAAATGTTCATAAAGCACCTTAACATCTGAAAACTTCTGTTTCACAAAAGGTTCTTTGTGGCGAAAGAAGGTTCTCTTCAGATTATAAAAAGGTAAGAAAGAGATTGTTCTTTAAAGTACCTTTGACTGAATGGTTCTTTGTGGAACCAAAAATGGATCTTCTATGGCATTGCTTGAAGAACCTTTATTTTTAAAAGCACCTTTATTTTTAAGAGTGTAGAAGAGTCAAGGAGGGACGATTTGACATGTTTCCACATCTGAGTGAAACACTGGAAGCCTCTTCTCATGTAAACATATCAAGTGTCATAACCCAGCACTTGTCTCAGTTGTCTCAAAAGTTTGCTGACTACTTCCCAGAGGACCCTCGACATGGAAACCTTTGGATTTTGGGCCCATGCTCTGTGGATCCTGCTTCAGAAGACATGGCTCTGTCCACTGTGTTGGAAAATGAACTAATGGAACTATCAGCTGATAGTAGCCTAAAACTTAAACTCGCACAATTTGACCTTGCTTCATTTTGGTTACTGGCTGCAAGTGAATATCCCTCTCTGTCAAAGCGGCCAATCACATTTCATATTTATTGGACCTTTCTACCAGCGTGACTACAACTTATGTAGGTCGAGGGTCTCACTGTAGACTCACAATCAAAGCAAGAGGCATATCAGGAAGGTCTACTTTGGATGCTACTCTCCGTGTCCCCGTCGTCTTTACACGCTAGCATTTCACCGAGACTTGATCCTATTATTTCCAGGAAGAAATCCCAAGTGTCTCACTGAGGGTATGCAGAATATGCATTTTGTAGCAAGGTTTGTCTCGGTATATACGGTTTTTCTCATGTGAACTACTCCAAAACCTGTTCATGTAAATATGTTAGGCTTAATCATTTTTGGATGTGTGGGAAGGGGTATAAGTAACATGTCCAGTTTTTCTCCAGTTGAATTGTAAAAGAATATATATATTTAATACATGTAACATTTACGTAATGCTTCAAGTTTGTTTAATATGTAAGATTGTTTTAAACAGTCATGTTCATATCGCTAATTGTATTTGATAAATTACACTTACAGTATGTAAATTGGGGTGAATGAAATTTGTTGAAAATTTCTGCTAATGAATAGAGAGAATGTTTCCCTCTTGTGTGTCTGACCTGTTGTTACAGTTCTGTTAGTCTGCGCCAGTGTGTAGGTGAGGTATATTGAATCGCTGACACAAGAGAATAGTTTAGTCAAGACTTTAATGGCGACGGCCAACACAACAATAACAAGAACCCCCAAGCACGAGCTCCGCCCAGGCCAACGTGGCCACGAACAACGTCAGGAGTCACGATCCACGACACACTTCACATACTGGCGCCACCCATTTTCCCTCCAAAACATACCCCCTCTTCTCTGGCACCTGTGAACATTTGAAACAGACAAAAAAGGAGGAACACAAAAGAGTGACATGTGACGATAAAAGATGAGTCAACTGAACCATCTGTCTAGTGAGAACAGCACAGCAGATCCTTATGGAGCCTTGCAGAATACTAATGCAAACCTACAACAAAACTCTTTCGAAGCAAAACAAGGATACGGGTGAAGGCAACCCATCTAGTGCAGCTCATAATCCTTTAACTTGACGGGAAGTTGACGGAGACGGCCTGACCGCCGAGGAGTCTGCACCGGAACAGCTGAGAGGGAGACTAACTCATGGCACGGGACCTCCACCGAACCTGATGGGGACACGATCCTTCCCGCCGTACATCCACTGTCATGATCAACCACATAGGTGTGAAGACCGGGTGTCGCTACTCGTGCACAGGGGATGGTCAGTTCACTCGAGATGGGCACACACTGGCACGTCGACTCCTCTTACCGGCGTCTCAGATGCTGCAAAAACGTTACCACAATTAGCCTGTGACACACTTGGTAAAGAGTCACTTATAACAATCTGTTAATGTGCGCACCTATAAGCAGTTACGCGGGTCAACTGGAACGTAGAGTCCGTACAATTCGGACGTATTACACCACGTCCCGTTCTGAAACATATAGCAGGCTAAGATATCGTTTGTCGAGCATCGTGTAGACATGTTTATAGCGGTTCCTTGTTCTACAATACACAAGGTCGCAGGGCAAATACTCAGGCTAGGTGCACCCACTTGTGGAGCCTTATGACATGCTTTACTATGCTCTAGTTGTGGTGTTCGGGCGATGCGTTGTGCATGCTGCAACGTAATCAGTTCCCGGTCAAGCACCGGTAACTGTTCGAGAGAGAACTGATCACGCTGCAGCAGCATCTCACGGGCTGACATTCCACGTGACCAAAAACGACTATTTAACTGAGCAACAGCTACAGACAATAGTAAGGGGGTGACGACCCTACAGTGTGGTTCTAGTCATAAAATCTCGCCCTGTAGCTCCTGGATGGCCTTTTCGGCCACCGGATTTTTGTTGATATTTTTAGCATCGCCAAGCTTAATGGCCAGCCTGTGTTGAGCAAACAATGTGTCCTTGGCCAGTGCTGAAAAACCTGGTGCTGGGTCAGTTCTAACTACAGCAAAGGGGCCATCAAGCGGATGAAGGCCAATACACAAGCGCACAATACCATCCCACAATGTCTCCTTCCGCTCGTCATCAATTAACAAGGCAGCTGTAAAGGATGTCACACACTCACGAACGACTAAGATGAGCTGGCGCTCACGTTTAAGTACGTCAGCTGCAAAAGTAGACCCGACCGTCTCAGGTGGATCACAGCTAGACTGTTCCACTGTGAACACAGGAGACTTAGTCAGTGCAGCACATTGGTGACATCCCTTATTGGTAAGCTGGATGGCTGAATCCAAGTCCAGCGCGTAGAAGTACCGGCCAACGACAAGTCTCAATTGGTGAGCCGAGGGGTGGTCTAACCTAATGTGCAATGACATAAGCAACCCATGCAGTACTGACCTTGGAACAACGATGCATTCGGTTGTGTTTGACAGTGGTGTGTCACGCCGCACAACTAACAGCCCATCCCTTGCTAAGGTAACAGTATTCAAATACCATTTTCCATTTTACATTTACATTTACATTTATTCATTTAGCAGATTCATTTTTTATCTAAAGCGACTTACAATTGGGGGATACAGAAAGCGATTCTTCTTAAAAGAGGCAAACAAACACAGGAAGTGCTTGAAATACCAAGTTTTAAGCATTGTTCAAATAAGTACAAGCTAGAAAGAGAAGGAATAAATAATTTTTTTTTTTGACATTGGTAACTCTCTTGGAAGGGCGTGTACCCTGCCGAAGATGTGCGCGTACCCTGCGAAGGTCTGGACACTCAGCCTGAATAGACAACCATGTGGCCCTATTGGCAAAGGGCAACTTCTGAGCTCCCCGCAAGATGTCGGCAACATCAGTACGGCACACGACAGAGACCATGGATTCACAGACGAAGCTACACACCTGACCTGCCGGACTGTCACATTGTGCAGCATAGTGACTTGCATAATCTGCAGGGAGAATAGCAGCCCTAGCAACATGACAAACAGAGACCTGAAAGCGGCTTGCAGTAGACAAAGTAGTAGTAACACGTGGGCTCGCAGAAAATTCCCACCTACACAGCTTCTCAAAGGCCTGTACACATGGTTTACTGTCAGTGAGCACACAAGTCCTTCTGTGATGACTAAATAATATATGGACCAAAATGCTTCAGAGCAGCGGCTATAGCTAGGGCCTCAATCTCACACAGAAGCCAATTGATCTGATTTTTGCTAAGCTTAGCGCTAAAGTGTCCGGCGATCAACAACTTTTCCAACCCTCCTCCGTTAAACATAGTCTTTGTCGTCATCCATAGCCTCTCGTATCCCTAGAGCACTTGGATCGGATGACAATCCAACAGTGGCATACATCAGGGTCGTGGTATTGTTACAAGCGCACTAGTAGATAATGGCTCCATGCTAGTGAGCGACCTATGAAACACTCGTAGTATGCTCATCTGACCACAACAATCCCGATCAGTCGACTCACTCACGCCACAACTACAGCGCACGCACTGTTCTGTGTAAGGGGCAAGGATCGCTTCGCACAAGACACCTAAAAGGACACGATCTAGGAGCTTATATATCGCACCAATAAGGACGCGTGACATGACCTCTAACAGTTGCAGGAGGGGTGGCATCAGGCTTCATGATTGAATGCAGTGCAACTAGGCACGAATATATCATCCAACTGATATCCAACCACTCCCAAAATGTTAGTCTATTATTGGGCAGAACCTCTGATCGATACTACTTGGGATGAAAGCACAGATTGCACTCCTTTAGAGTCCACCAAGTAGACCGATTTTCCACACTGCAAGAAGATCCGCAAGGTTAATCGGCACCCGAACAGTACACAGTGTCTCATCAGCAGTCCCATCTGGGGCCTACCTTCTCTGTTGAAGAAGATCGTCCAAGCACACGCGACAGATTAACCTGCGCCTCTAATGCGGTTTCTGACACGGGCATACCCCGCATATCCTTTAAATGGCGTGACCACCCCACAGTACTTTAAAGAAGATTTGGAAAGTGGAATTTGGTAGAATGCCTTGGTGAGGTCTGTCGCAATGATATACTGTATCTCCACTGAGCTATCAGACGCAGTGTGGCATTGACATTCGGCATCAGCGACGGTTGGGGTTTGGTATAACGGCCCACATCGGCGAATGCTGTAACAAGACGAAACCCTCCGTTAGGCTTTTTGACAAGAA
The DNA here is from genome assembly GCA_018155175.1 of Sinocyclocheilus anophthalmus. Taxonomy (NCBI): domain Eukaryota; kingdom Metazoa; phylum Chordata; class Actinopteri; order Cypriniformes; family Cyprinidae; genus Sinocyclocheilus; species Sinocyclocheilus anophthalmus. The sequence goes on from JADLZN010003411.1 coordinate 5,146, forward strand.
ACGATGGGTTGACATATTCCACATCGACATCAATGTCCTCGGGCTTTCGAAAAACACCAAGTGACTCCAGCGCATCAAACTGAGCCTGCAGTTCCTGCAGCTGGCCTCTGGAGTACTGCGGGACCCTTCCCTTCCGCTGAGGTGGCTGGACAGGCCCCATGTTTACCCTTGCTTGGAAGGGGCCAGCAGCACCATTATAGCCCCTAAACTGTGGACTGAAGACCTCATCAAATTCCCTATGGACCTCCTGAAATTTATCTCTAATGTCTGCCTTCATAATGCAATTGGGGTCTAATGAGATAAGGTCAGAGAATAGTGTTGTACTGTGTATACTGGGCTTGCGAGTGACAGCTTGAGGAACTTCCACCTGAGCTTGTTCAGTTTGGGGCTCTGGTAAGTAGGTCATGTGAACACGGCATACATGATCATGTTTTCTAATGCTCTGTGGTGCGTCAGTCAGATTGGGAATTCTGATTTTTCCGGATACCCCTACAAACAACGATGGAGCAAACCAGTGTGTATAGTCCTTGTGCGGCTCAACAGCGAGCTCCTGGTTAAACTTTGCAAGTTCTGCTGGAAGTTTAAGTTCGACAAAGTCCCCAGGCCACACGGTATGTGATGAGGTAGCACGAAGCACATGAGTTCGACGAATAGCATGTCCGTCTCCATGCGTCCGATTGACGCCATACTCGTATGTGTCTGATGCCACACAAACATGATGTCTAGCGGGGCGGATAGAAATGTCATTACATTCCATAAAGGGGATGCCAGCGAGAATGTCCGAATCCAAATTTTCTACCACAAGTCCATCAAAAAAGAGCATGTGCCCGCCTAATTGAAAATGTGTGCGTGTTTCTCCAACCACCTTCAACGGCGAGGAGCCATCTGCCTGACGTTCTGACTGCATACTGCTGGAGACTTTAAGGCCCAGTTTTGTGGCACATGCTGCCCTTATCATGTTTCCAGTTGCACCACTGTCGATGGTCAACCTAACGGGGACGTGATCATGGAAAGCTTCGAGGCAGGGTGACTGCATGATGTGAACGCGCTGTACCGCCTTAGGATTGAAGGATATGTCCTTGCTGTCATCCTCAAACTCGCCATCGGAGTGACATGGAGAGCCAGCAACTTGCCGCGCCCTGGCAATGAAAGCTTTGTCTGGAGGGGGCAGGAAAGGGCACTTACTGAGGAAGTGATTGTCCGGTCTGCAAGCCTCCTTACAGAGTGGGCAGGACTTCGTAGATCGACCCAGTGAAGCAAGCTTCTGTCTTGGCGGTCGAAATGGCTGTGCGCATAGCTCTGGCATCCTCTGACAACTGTAGCTCATCTAGTAATGAACACAGGGCCTGAGATATCTCTGGTTTGATAGATGCCAGAGTGCGTGACTGTAACTAGCTTTGGCAAATCGCTGTGTATAAGACGAAGCCAAGTTAGAACAATGAAGTTTTCGATCGAGGGAGAGAGCTCCTCATCCTCTAGAATGGCTTCACCTCCGTGAGTAATGCCAGAGTCTCTGCGTAGTAAAGTTCCTCCCCAAAACCACAACAACAAAAAAAAGAAACAACGCTATCTCTCTGGTAGCAATCATCCTGGCCCTTCATTATATCTTCAAGCTTAATATAGCAAGTAAATGAATTGCATAACCATTAGATTGGAATACATATGGTAGTCTGATAGTCTGCCAATGTTATCAATGCCCAAAGTGGAGTTTTTAACAATATTATTTTCGGGAAATAACAGGGCAGTCTTTATCATCTGTCCAGCATAAGCTCGAGCATTCTTACCTTTTGTGGCCGCTGCTCCATTGCGCTGCGGATACATACTCGTTGGCGTCATCCGTAACCCTCTGCTGTAAATGGTGAAGCCCTTGTCTTCTTCCCCAGCGTGCGCCGCACTAAAAAGTACGCACTCATTGTCCATGACAACGTCTAAACAAGGTTCTGGACGCCAGTTCTTCAAATTAATTCACAGTCTCACTTCGTTAGGCCCCACACACTTAAGGTGCTTTGTGTGATTTTCGCCTGGCTAATTCTCGAGGTCAGTCATCGGAGATAATCCCACCACTGCTCGCTTTCCCGCGCATTGTAGCAGTGAATAATCTCACGATGATCTCACTGGAACGTTTGGTGAGTGAAACATAACGCTTGCCAGTGTGTAGGTGAGGTGTATTGAATCGCTGACACGAGAGAATAGTTTAGTCAAGACTTTAATGGTGACGGCCAACACAACAATGACAAGAAGCCCCAAGCGCGAGCTCCGCCCAGGCCACCGTGGCCACGAACAACATCAGGAGTCACGTCATGATCCACGACACTTCACATACTGGCTCTGGATGTGGGGATGTATTATTAATTAATTTGTTAAAAGAGCGTTCCCCTTGTGTCTGACCCAGTCACTGGTCTGACATGCCCTGTTATTGTTACAGGAATAAATGGTTATGGAGTAAACCTGCCAAGTCTTTTTTATACAAGGAGAGTTTTCATCTATATAGCTGATTTGACCTAGTCTGCTACAGTGGCATAACAGATTAACAGCAGATTATATCATTGTACTTTTTGAATTTTCTGCGCTTTGGGTCCGGGCTTAGACCCGAGCTCGGACCCCTCTCCCCAGACAGGGGAGGTTCCCCGGGCTCGGGAGTCTTGCCGAGCTCGGAGCCCTCTCCCTGGACATCAGCCAAATACCATAACCTTTGCACTCTGTTCATTCTCGTGTAAGTGTGAACTCGTGAAGTTGTTGTTTTATTAACAAGTTTCGGGAGGAGTACGCGCAGATAATTAACACGGCCAGTTCATCATCAGTAATTACACCATCTATCCAATCAGCACAAGAGAGAACCTCTATAAATAATCAAAGCAGCCTTACCTCCATTATCTCTAGTCTTTCAGCATCCCTCCACCACCCCGACTCCTCCCCTTCAGCCCGTTCCTACCCCAGCACAGGGAGGAGCACTCGGGGGGGGGGGCGCTTTGTGTCCGGGCTAGACCCCTCTCCCCGGACAGGGGGGAGTACCCCGGGCTCAAGAGTAATTACCGAGCTCTGAGCCCTCTCCCCGGACAGCATGCCAAATACGCATAACCTTTATTCTGTTTATTATATGTAAGTGTGAACTCGTGAAAGAATCTTTGTTCAACCCCACAGTTTTGTACCCAGGCAGTCGCGAATGACTGGAATGAGCCAGCGCTCCTCACCACTTACCAGTAGGACCTGGAACCACCTTTGCGACCACATCTCACAGCATGTGTTGATGCTATAGGATTAGAGAACTTCATCCAGCTGTCCATTCGTGCAGCCTAACACAAGGCATCATGTGTGAACGATTATCCTGCTTTGCAACCTCTGCCAGCAATCCACAGCTTTCGCCCTCCAGAACATAAGAAAAAAAAAATGCGTACAACCTGTGTTTGTTAAACCATTTGTTAAATTACACTCATAGTAAAATGTATGCTCTATACTACATGCTTTATGTGCTGCTTAAATTAAGCACCAGATGCTGATTTCTGCAACAGATGCTCTTTACTCATCTCACTTTTTTTATGTATTTCTGTAAATACATAAAACACACAGTTCAATGCAAACACTGTATTTTATGTAAACTTAACCAAAAAGGAATGTTAAATAATACAAGTATACTTAGTGTTGAATATCACTTTATTTACCAGTGTTTTTGCTGTTGACCTTTGATCAAATTCAAACATACAAATAACGTCAAATAATTTTACTTTAGTTGAATGTCAAAACTGTGGCTATTTCTTTCTTTTTTATTTCAGACATGAGAATGTTTAAAGCTCATTTCATCAGTGATTCATTTGGCTTTGTGTTTGGTGAGAACAGGCCTTTCAAGTTTTATTCAGAACAAGAAAATTCTAAGCTTTACCTGCACTTGTCTCATGAAACAACAAACCAGTTATTCAAATTAAAACTGAACAGAAAGTACTTATTTTTCACTCTTTACTTTAAAACATAGCACATCATTATAGCCGACAAAATATAAATTCATACTAAACATTCATAAGAAAGCAAATAAGGAAGTGCATTATTACTGAACACCAATAGATTATATAGTTATGAGTTAATCACATAACTTCTTAGGTGGATCTATAAACATGACCTCATATCATACAAACCAATTTTCACATCCCATGTTTTCTTACATTGCACTGTGCCAAATGTAACCTGTTAACTCATTAATCACCAATAAATTAATGTAGGTGTTGGCTATTTAAAAATTTTTTAGTAATGTTTTTTTTTCTTTCTTTTTAGAATGTAACACTTTCAACCTGATGAAAAAAATTGCTGAACAAATATGATCATTCATTTCAGTTGCCTTCATTTACAGTAACAGAAATGCTATGAAAAGGCATTGCAATTCTCAACAAATGACATTAAATGGGTCATTGCCTGATCAGATCACATTTGAAAAGCACTTTTAATTCAAAGCAGGACAACTGCTCTGTAAACGTTGTGGAGTCCATGTCATGAGAAATGAAGGGAAAGACCATACTGGTCTTCTACTATCTACTGTGTCTCCTCATATTGAAGGCCTGAGTGTACTGGTTGTCCATAAGAGAGCAGGATAGAGGATCTCTTTTGTGGACAACCCCACGTCTCCATAGTACTGGGCCCAATGTACTCAGCCCCACCTTTCCCACACTACTACACTACAAAGACTAGTATTTGCTGAATTTTGCTGTCCTATTATTCACATTCATTTACAGTAAATTTAGCTGCAGGACTGAAGATTTCAGTTAGAGTCTATCAACAGCCATGGAGTTTCTTTTCATGAGTATACATGTTTAGTGCACTCTCTATGCACAGCATTGTACACAAGTCTTAGGCCAAATGGCGATGGTTATGACATCTTACATTTGACAAAGGAACCATAACACATCTGTACAGTTAATAAATTACCTTAATTTCATATATCTCGGATCTATAGATATATATAGATATATATATCTATACATATATAATAATACCTTCTTTTTTCATGCCCAGGACCTCTGCACGCTTTCAAAAACGTGTCATGAGGAATAAAAACTTGCTCATTATTTGCCATTAAGTACAGTAATAAATAGTATTCAGAGTAGCTATTACAAATGAACAACAACAAAACCTCACATACAAAGCATATGATTGGTTTCAGTGTGCTTACTACAGAGTAATTATATAATACAATCAAAAATAACCCCCTTTGGAGGCAAATTCAAAAATCTACTTTACCTTTTATAGACATACAAAAACATATATAGTTGTCATATGAAATGAGTTCAGTCAATATACAACGTGTGTGACTGATTGAGGAGAGCATGATATGAGATTGTGACACGTTCACAAATCTTGTTCACTAATGATTGTGTCGAAACTCAAATGCCTAAATGCTCAAATTATAAAGTTCTAAGTGTGTACAGAACATTAATCTAGGAATAATCATGCGTTGTTTTGTTTTGTCAAACTTCACGTTCCTCAGACTGATAAAAACACCTCTGTGAATTAGAAAGCAATACCCTGTTTAGACGATTTGATTGTTAATTGTGTGTAAAGCTTACAATCTTTCATCACGCTTTTTAATTTGTAGTGTATGGTCCACATGAGCATTCTCAGGTCTATGATCTTCATCGTTAACCTGCAGACAGAGGGACTGTGGAGCAGATGTCTAAGCTGCTAACAAACCTTTGAGACATGTATCAATTTGATGGCTATCATTGCATGCTGGTCACTTCAAAGTGGAGATACAATAATAGTGAATGACACATGTGAACATCTGGGCAGAGGGTTCTCTGAGGTGTGTTTGGGCTCTGGACAGGTACGATCACATCAGGCTCGTGATTGTCAGTGATATCCAGATGGAGCTTCCTGGTGTTTTTAAGATCCATAATGAATACACTTGAGCTTGAACGTCATTGCTGGGAGCATTCAGACCAAGACTCTAACTATTTTTTCCCATTTTTTAATGATGTCAACTTATTAAAGTTTTGCCAGAATGGAGATTGTCCTGATTTGGAGACATGGAATTCAACTAGATCTGACTGTGGAGTGTCATCGGAGAGCATGAAGGGTCCGTGAGACGAGGGGTCCGCCGGGGAGACGCACCTGCTCTGACTCACACCTGCTCCAATTGGGTCAGAAGACAGAGACAGGAGATGTTTGAGACAGGACAAAACACAGCCAACAGGACAGTGTCAATGCTCAAAGCAAAATAAGCAGTGCACAGCTATGATGAATCATGCTTCACGGCATACAGTACATCCCTTAAAATGCACCATGGTAACCAGCCACAGTTTCCACATACATATCATAGTTAATACAGTCACCGTTTTAAAAACTGGTACGTCTGCTTTGATGACAGATTGGATAATACCAAGTTAGCAATTTTTTATTACAGACATATACACACATGTGTATAATGTATACAGTGGCCCCAAAAAGTCACATTTAAAGTCTGAACTGCATTAGATCCAAAATATGCTTTTCTCAGAACGGACTTCACTTTTCTGAGCCACTTTTTAGTAACCAACTGATCTCTAGATCATCAAGTGTCTAAATACTTTTGGGGGTCCTACTATATAAATATATTACAGTATAGACTGTAGTAACTATGGTATGTTGGCAGAATTGACCATTAGTCATGACAAAGTAAGAAGTATAACTATAGTCATAAGTACAATGAATGATTCTATGCAATATCAAACATTATTAGTTGGTCCAACTACATGATATAGCACAAGGAATACATTATTAATACACACACACACACACACACACTCACACTCCTCTCTCACACACTCCTCTCTCTCTCACACACACTTCACACACACAGGTAAGTTCCCTCATGCACTCATCTCTCTCTCTCACACACACAACCTCTCTCTCTCACCCACACACACCTCTCCTCTCTCTCTCTCAGCCCACACACACACTCCGCTCTCTCTTCTCTCTCAAACTGACACAGACACACACACTCTCTCTCCTCATCTCTCAATCATCACACATCACACACCCACACTCTCTCTCTCCGCACACACACACAACACACACACACACACACACACACACACTCTCTCTCATCTCACTCACACACACAGCACACACACACACAGTCTGGTCAGCTAACCTTGTGGGGACTCTCCATAGGCGTAAATGGTTTTTATACTGTACAAACCGTATATTCTATTGCCCTTTACCAACACGAACCCTAAACCTACCACTCACAGGAGACTTTGTGCTATTTCAGTTTTTCAATACACTCCATTCTGTGTGATTTTTAAGCGTTTTGAAAAGTGGGGACATATGGTAATGTCCTGAAAAGTCACCTTCTCCTTGTAATAATAACTCTTAATGTCATACCTTTGTCATTATAACCAATTTATGTCTCTCATTTGTCACATAAAACTAGCGTACACACTCCATCTCGTCTCTCTCACACACACACACACACACTCACACACTCTACACAATAATTAGTGCAGGCTGGTTTCTACCCAAAAATAAATAAATAAATAATCTCCATGGCATTTTGAAACACAATCTATCTTATTGCTTCAGTTTAGTTGTGTTGAGTATTCTGAGCATCTTAAAGGGATAGTTCACCCAAAAAAAAATAAATTCTGTAATTTACACAATCGTCTATCATCTGTAATGATCTTTCTTTCTGCAAACACAAATGGCAACGGCTTTTCATTATTGTCCTTATGAATTGAACAAGAATTGACTTCCAAGTCTCTGATGAAACAAAATATATTTATCATATAAAAGAAAAGTCTCAATAAAAAATAAATGCACACAAATACTTAGGCTATCAGATCACTGCCAATCTATTTACATCGTGTCTGGGAGTGTACACAACTTAGCTTATTGTTTTATATTCTTTGTAAATGTTTCCCTTCATTAGTTCAGACATTCCACAGTCATTGCATTGCATAGTGTACGTATTTGTCCAAACATTTTCCCATCTGTGATATTCTTAAAGACACTATGTGCAAGAAATGTTAGCAGCGTGATATAGATATTATAGGTGGGTGTATATATAGTACTAATACTGGACGAAGCCAGCGAGCAGGGACATATTGTTTTGAAATTATATTTCTTTTGCCGTGTGATCTTGCTAAAAAAAGAAGTTCATAGGCCATAGCAGTGTGAGAAAATAATGAATTCAAATTTTTGGATGAACTAAATATCTATGGATAATAGAGTCCTATTTTACAGATTTGACCAATATTCTTAGGGTTGGATTTTTTTTATAGTGTAATAATTGCTTTATTATAGTTGCATTTCAAATTCACTGCCATGGCATTTTGCAGAAAAACTAATTCTACTTTATGCGCTCATGAGAATACCTTTATCATTTTCATACCATGTGCATATAACATGGCCCTCTTTCTCAAGATGATATCTATCAATGAATCTGCAAATTCAAGAACACACTTCACCGTTTGTCAGTGAAGCATTGAGGATTCACAACAGAGTGTAAATATGACACGGAAATATTAATCTATAAAATATTAAGTATTCACTATAAACCAAATGTACACTACATTCACGATAATTTCATGAAGAAAAAAGTGCAGATATTAAGGGGCCGAACACAAACACAGGAGGTCCATTACATGAAAATTTAATGGGATGCAGCAATCGGTGCAATAATATTAGGAAAAATGGGTTCAACAGACAGGAGTAGAACAATTTATAACTTTTGACCAATAGGTGGTGCTGTTAGGATATGTCCACAGCGTCGGTGGGGGAAGAGTGCACGAAAACATGGAAAAAAGCCAATGAACTACGAGATGCACTACTCAGATGCCAGTTTATGCACACTGCCCGCTGATATTTTTTACTAAGGGTATCGTCCATATACAATCAGCTTTATTTATAAATTAATTAATAATAACATTTTCCTATTCGCCCCTGAATGGTTTTGGCCTATATACTGTGATCTAAATTATCTGTCTGTGCACCTTCAGTGCTTGGCCCCTAAAATATACTGCAATCATTAGAACATACAATCTGTTTACAAATTTTTACAGTACATCAATTAGACATCAATATCAATCAGCACGTACGCTTGATGTCTTTTCATTGTTGCTTATTTATAACTTATTTTAATGGCAGAATAATTCTGTGATTTCTCCCTCACGTGTCGTTGAAGAAGACTCCAGATTTGTAAAGATCAAGCACCTTTATAAATATACAGTATAACTAGCATAGAATTCTGATCCACGCATTGAATCGTGCATGACGAACAGCAGCAGTCACGAAGTGTAGAAACAACTTTTCCTTGAGATTGACATATAAAAGGTTATTATATTATATTCAATTCACATTTAAGTTGAAAAACGTATCCAAAAAGAGCATTTGTTTATTTCAGTAGCATGAAAAACAGCTATTATTAGAGTTGTGATTAAATTCAGCAGTCAAAGAATAAGAAATATTCGATTGTTGTGATTAAGACAAAGTACATCAAACATTTTGGGGGCTTTTGTGTCTTCATTTGAAAGGTGAACAGAATTGAGAAAGAACTTTTAAGAAAGTATTTCATTACTATTACGGAGTCGACCTATTGTCACAACACTGAATCCTGTAGTTCAGTTAATAGTGTACTACTGCCCAAGTAAACACTGTGCTCATACACTGGACTTACTATAAATACTAGAGTGAAGCAACAGTGAGAAGACAGGAGTTAAAATAGAAAAATTTTGAATTCACCTGGTATCGCTTTGTTGCCTCACCTTTCTGTTTGGCCACTTTACGCACCGTCATGGCAGCCTGTCGTTTCTGATATTCAGAAATCTCAAAACCTAAACAAAACCAGCAGCAGAAGCAGAAGATATGAGGGAGGGTCACAGAAAAAGCACTGTGTTCTGGTGCCATTAAGAACATATGCAATGATCAATACAATCAATGCATGAGAATTTATGGCGGTTTACCGATTTTTTCATCCTCTTGGACCATCCTGCGCTCCTCGTGAAAAGCCCTCAGCCAGCGGATCTTCTCCTCCGGCTTCTTGGCCAGGAAGACGTGGATCTCCTCACTGTCTCTGTTGTGCAGCTTGAATGCATTTTTCACGCTGACATTAAAGTCGTCGTCCCGTCCATCAACAGCATCTCTCACTGTATAGCGATCCATGTCAATGCGCCCTTTGTAGTAAAGAATGTCCCGGCGGATCAGGTCCTGAGAACAGATGCAGTGCTCACTGAAGGAGGCTTATTAATGATCTCAGCAGAATGCGACATGAATATGTGTTTCACATTAATGCAAAAAAGAGCGACAGTGGATTGCAGAAAGCTGTCAAGAGAGTCTAAAAGTTTTGCAGAATACAGTGGGGCAAAAAAGTATTTAGTCCACCAATTGTGCAAGTTCTCCCACTAAAAAAAATGAGAGAGGCCTGTAATTTTCAACAAAGGTATACCTCAACTATGATAGACAAAATGAGAAAAAAAAAATCCAAAAAATCACATTGTATGATTTTTAAAACATTTATTTGCATCATTATGGTGGAAAACAAAGTAGTAGTGCTCAATAACAATTCACTCATCTCAATACTTTGGTGATATACCCTTTTTTGGGAGGGGTATATCAGTCAAACAACCGTACTATTTGCTGTAAAGTCTTCTCTGCAGAGTTTTGCACATAACACTGTGTTAGATTATATTGCACTGGGCCCATTCCTCCATGCAGAGCTCCTCTAGAGCAGTAATGTTTTGGGGCTGTCACGTGCTGGGCAACAGTGCACTACGTATTTGCAACTCCACCTCCAAAGATTTTTACTATGGTTTGAGATCTAGGAAGACTGGCTAGGCACACTCCAGTACCACTCCTGAAATTCCTATCTCCCTAAGCCACTCCCTTATTCGTTGCCTGTGCGGCGGTGTAGATTTGTGGATATTGTATGCTAAAGAACCCTCAGCCACGTTCACTTTTATGCCCTTGTGTGATTGGACGACGGAAGGAGGCTTTTTCCCTAATTCGACCTGAATACATTGCCCAATCTACCTTATACTCGTTTACACGGATTAGTCGTCTTGGTCCCTTTGCAGAAAAACAGCCCCCAAAGCATGATGTTTTCACCCCCATGCTTCACAGTAGGTATGGTGTGCTTTGGATGCAACTCAGCATTCTTTCACCTCCAAACACGACAAGTTGAGTTTTAACCAAAAAGTTCTATTTTGGTTTCATATGACCATATGACATTCTCCCAATCCTCTTCTGGATCTTCCAAATGCTCTCTAGCAAACTTCAGACGGGCCTGGACATGTATTGGCTTAAGCAGGGGGGCACGTCTGGCATTGCAGGATTTGAGTCCCTGGCTGCGCAGTGTGTTACTGATGGTAACCTTTGTTACTTTGATCCCAGCTCTCTGCAGGTCATTCACTAAGTCCCCCCGTGTGGTTCTGGGATTGTTGCTCACAGTTCTTGTGATCGCATATGTTGCGACTCTTCACAAGTCCGTCAGAGTGTTAGATCTTGCGTGGAGCCCCAGATCGGGGGAGATCATACACACGTCATGTCATCTTTGTAGGTCATCTTCACATTTCTACTAATAATGCTTCCCACAAGTTGATGTCTCTCACACCAAGCTCTACCTATTGCAGATTCAGTCTTCCCAGTCTGGTGCAGGTCTACAGTTTTGTTTCTGGTGTTCTTTGACAGCTTTTTGGTCTTGGCCATGGTGGAGTTTGGCGTGTGACTGTTTGAGGTTGTGGACATGTGTCTTTTACACTGATAACAAGTTCAAACAGATGCCAATAATACAGGTCCCGCGGTGAAGGTCTAGGACAGAGGAGCCTCTTAAAGAAGTTTTTACAGGTCTGTGAGAGCCAGAAATCTTTGCTTGTTTGTAGGTGACCAAATACTTATTTTACCGAGGAATTGACCGTTTAATTCTTTAAAAATCCTACAATGTTTTTTTTTTGGATTTTTTTTTCTCATTTTGTCTCTCACACATATTGAGGTATACCTATGAATGACATTACAGGCCTCTCTCCAACGTTCTAATTGTGAGAACTTGCCATTGTGTGCTGAATAGTCAGTTATATTTTGTTACTATTGTGACTACGTATTTTAAAATCCCACTAGTCATAACTTAGTATTAAAATCATAATGGCATGGTATACTCTCGAAAACCCTTATTGTTCTTCATATTATTACTGGAACAACGGTGTAGACATATTTCGTGTGCCTACTAGACGGCATGTGTTAACTAACAAATGCATTATTGTTAAAAAAAAAAGTAAACACCATGAGTCATAACACCTGCTCTCTACTAATCTCCGCCTATACGCAGACAGTCGATCCAAGACTGAAAAATGCACACACAAACAACTCGTATTTGTCATCAGTGAATCGACATACATCAGTCAATGTCTTCTAAATCGTATGGTCGACTCTCGCCAACGTCGCAACTCCTGCACAACTCGTCAGACTTCTTATCACCAACGACACCCACAAACCTGCCCCAACTCAGACTTAGCGCCGTCCCACCAAAACCCACACTTTGACTAGAAGTTCGATGGCCCTCTCTCTTTTTTGGACGGGCCTCTCCTAAGCTGCTGCACCTTTCGCACATTTCTCTCTGATTCGCTGTCCCATCCGGCAACAATTCCACGTTGTGATGCTATTTACTGCTACCCATCCTGAAAAAAATCAACTGAAAACAGCCCGAATCTCTCACGTAAGCACTCTGCAGACCATGAATTAAACGCGTTCCTGCATCTTTACATCTCCAAGTCCCCAATTTTTAACCATCAGCAGTAAGTAATGCCCGTGCTGGTGCGATCACTGCTAATATAGCTCACACCAGGCAACGTTTTTATGACTGTCCTTAGCTTCACAAGTGCTACATTACCTTTGCTATTATTACATCGCATAAACGCTTGTGATGAGCTTATGGCAGCCGGATGGAATAAGCAGTGCTTTTATAGTTTCAATATTGGTATTTTTTGTCGTACACACACCTATCCTTAGTTGTCCTTCCCTGTTTTTATCAAGACAATAATGTTTTGTGAAGTCCATGTTGTTTTGGACCCCAATGACTTTCACTGCATGGACAAAAACAGTTGGCACATTCTTCAAAATACACTTCTTTTTGCAGTTTTGCAGAAGAAAGAAAGTCAAATGGGTTTGGAACAACATGATTGTAAGTAAATGACAGAATTTTCAATGTAATGCGATTTTTTTTATATATTCATTGTGATTTATTTTAATTTTGTGACTGTACTAGTTTTTATTTCATAAAAATAATAATAAAATAAGATGCAAAAAGAAAAAAGATGCAATTTTAAGGATGTGGCGAATGAATGCTGATGGAGCAAAGCTATGTTGGAAAGTATAAATATGGGAAAAACAAGGACAAAATATATAGATGGTGATAAATTATATCTCACTCTCTCACTTTGGGCAAAATCTAAAAGATTTCTAAATACTTTATCTGTTATAGACAAAAAAGTAAGGAAAAAGATCCTCTAGGCAGATTTGTACTGACATATTTTATGTTGTCTTGTCATTTTGGAGATTTAATAGAGCGTGAGACAGAAAAATTGTGTATCTGAAATGTGTGAGAGCTGCCAACTGTACTCTGTTCAACTGGATTTACCTGTAAAAGATCTGCAGCTGTTTGGTTGGCCTCTGCTGGCAGCTATAGTCACTATTAATTTCCAAATGTCTATTTTGTGCCATTTCAGAGTTATTTTAATGAAGATACACTTTGTATCCAAGAATACAACTCTGCACACTCTGGACATTCTGACAACCAACTTCATGAGGGTTTTTGGGAAAGGTTTGCTGGACTCTTGCTGGTTGTTTGTAATTAACTATCTGGCCCAACGTAAGTATAAAAAAAAACAAAAAAAACATTTCAAAGTTTAAGAAGTTAAAGAAATACATCAACTCAATAGAACCTTTTGTTAGAGCAACTTTCCGTACACTACATTCCTGCAACTTGTGCGATGGTGCTCATTTTTTCTGATTTATTGTCAGGTTTAGAGATCCAAATCTGGCGATATAAAATAAGGAATGCTTATGAATTTAAAGTGCCCCTATTATGACATTTTTAAGGTTTCCTAATATTGTTTTGAAAGTATCCTACAATAGGTTTACACGCATGCTAGGTCAAACGATGCTTTTGTTTTCTCAAAATATGCATTTGATATCACCTAACTTTCCAGCGATTCGTTCGAAGCAGTTCTGAGATTCAGTCTCTCTAAAACCCTCCTTTCCGTGAGCCTACTCTGCTCTGATTGGTCAGATGGCCCAGTCTGTTGTGATTGGTCTACTGTGTACAGCGCGTGTCGGAAACGATGCGTCCATTGCCATAGTTCCGTATTTTGAACGCTCGATAGAAAGTATAATCATCTATTATTTATCATACTTACATGTTGTGATTCAGTGGAGCAGCTGGTCTAAATAAACAGGATACTGATCATCTTTCAAGAGCAAGTGTTTTGTGAATCCCGCTGTCTCGAATTTAACTCACAACAGGAAATATGAATAATTAACCATAAATAATTATGATTAATTATTAATATTTTAGAACCACTGTAGATATTTAGCTGACCACTAAGGGTCAACCGTCTTGTCAATTCTAAAAACGTTAATTTACTGGTTAAGGGAAATAACTTCCTTACTGTACAATTCTTCAAAAGCTTGTAGCATAAATCTGCATGATTAAGTGACCAAACCTCATTCTGGGATGGTTCCCGTCCGGTTTTCATGAGTACACTGTCGAACAACTTCAAGTGTGATACAAGTAAGGTTTTATAACTACATAAACACTTAAACTAGTCTAACACACTACATAAACACATTAAGCTGGTCTAACATACACATACACACACGCGCATACATTTGGTATAGGAAAGGGTTAAAGTTTAATTCAGCATAGAAAGAGGCATAAAGAATTGATTTTATGGAACACTTTGCATGTATTTTCAACAGATCAAAGCCTTCAGGGATACTTCAGATTCTGAGTTCAAACACACCTTTGTAAGAAAGTGTAACTGATACTTAATGTATCAGTAATAAGACATTTTTGACTTATCGAGTTCGGCGGTCCTGAAAGAGATTCCTGACAAATCTTAAAGCTTCCGTATATCTTGCTGAATTCGGGTTCGAATGAACGAACCAGTTTATCAGTGTTACTTGTGAATGAAAGGACAAGGCCGAAGCCTGCACATCGACAAATCTAGTGCGGTATCCTGGAGCGTTTTTCTCACATCATCTTTGCTTTTGACTGAACCACCGACTGGGGCGGGTTCCTGGAGCTGGGCCTTTAAGGTCGGAGAAGATCTCTGCCTTTCAAGATGGGCTTGTCCAATGGGAGAGATGGAAATTTCCTAGCGGGAGTTGGCAATTGCTGGAGGGTTTACGACCCGTTGTTCTCTAAGCATGGTAATTTGCAAAAGGACTTAAATCGAAATTATTAACGATTCTCAGGGCCCTAATATATATTTCCTATGTACCAACATATAATTTACACGCTCGTTTAGATCATTAGAAGGCAAATTCATAGATACTAAACAAGGTAAGATTACACATAGTGAAAAGGGATGATTAGGAATGGGTTCCCTCACAAGCATACTAAAACAGTCTAAAAATATCAAAGACAAAATACAAGATGACAATAATATACACAATGACCTGAAGTATATGTGTGTTTATTCATATTCAAATGAACGGTTTTTTTCTATGATTAACTATAGCAACACAGATCATGTCTACTCTGCTTTTCCTTGGTACATACAGAGATTTTCCCTGCTTCACATACTTTTTGGCCATAAAACCAGTGATATCAGCGTTGGTTACCATGCAACAAAGGGGCCTGTTCGGCTCCCTGGGGTGTTACGCATTCCGGGGGGAAGGGTTCCTGGGTCCTCATATGGCTTGTTAACTTGAGTTACAGAAGTATTTGTTAAATAAAATTAAAATTAGTGTGTCAGATTGGTAGAGACGCTACATATATCCCCCCTTTCGAGCGTTGTTGTCCGTATAATAGACAACAACGAGCGATGTCAAAGGTGCAGAACAATCTAACACACACTTGCCACTCACGGCTGGGAGCCAGTGGTGGCTTTGTGGCTGTTGGTGCCGTGATGGATGCTGCCAGGTGGTGTGCTGTGGTGATGTAGGCTGTAGCAAGGTTTGGGTCCTCGAGCTTATGCAACAGGTGTCGAGGCTGTGTCACCTGTCATCCTGAAGTGAGTTGTCCAGTAGGATGTTTTGTTGTTGATGTCCTGTTAGCCAGTAGGCTATCTGTGGTAACCACGATGTGGAACAGCCGGGTTAGAATCTCACTGGTGAGAGTGCAGGTGGTTACAGGGATTGCAGGTAATTGTTATGGATATTTTGTAGCGTGCAGAGAGTTTCAGAATGACCTAGTGATGATGGCAGGAGAGCAGCAGGTGTTTGTTAGCTCTCTGTTCTGCCCGAACGTCACTAGAATGAGGGCGCTCGGCCGGATGTTTGCGGTGTCTCTTGGCTCTTGTGGCGGCACCGACTTTAGCTTGCCTGAGTTGTGTTGGTAGAGTTTTCGCTGTTTGGCATGTGGGCCCGTTGCTCAATCCAACGTTGTCTTGCTGCTTCTGGGGTGTAGACTGGTTTTAAGGGATGCTCCTCCCTTGGAGGGGGTCTGATGCTGTGTTGCATCAGGCATGGAGTCAGAAGTTTGTCCTTCTCAGTATTCCTTATTTGAGTTTTGTTCAAGGAGCTCTTTTGTGAGTGTCAGCAGCTCCTGTAACCTAGAAGTAGGTGTGTCCAGCTGTCCTTTTGTAGCCTCCGTTGTGTGGAGGAGGATTTTGTGGTGGACTGCTGTTGGACATACCGGGGTGTTTGCAGGATGAGGACGCCTTTTCCCAGTGGTTGGTCTTGAACCTGGGTCTGTTGCCATGGTGATTGCTCTGTCCTCTTCTGGCTAGGGGCTTTCTGTAGAAGGGTTTTGCATTGTGGCAATGTTGGGTGCCTTCTGGTGCCCGCTTTGGTTTCTGAGTTGTGAAGTTCAGAATCAGTGTGGTTTGACAAACACCTTTAGTGGAGGCCTTGCTGCTTGTTAAAGGCCTTCTGTGTCAGGTTACGCAGCTGTTGATTAGGCATTGTGCGGCAGGCCCTAATGCCTAGATGACTTCTTGCAGCTGGTGTCCTCCGCCATCCCAGGGTAATTGTGAGCTTTGGAGTAAGTTTTTCAAAGTCTGTGGTAGTAAGCATGGGGAGTTTCACGCCGGCCCTGCGTGGTGTCTGGGGCAGCGATCAGTCCGAGTTCAGACTCTTTTTGGTTCCGAGAGTATTTAGGTTGCGCCAGATTGTTTTCTCTGTGCCCTCGTTGGGTGTTTCTCGTATGGGGTCATGCCCCTGTGTGTGTTGTCGTCGGCAGTGATCCTCTGGAAAGGCCTTGCCCCATCCTCCCTTCTGTGCTCTTGGCGCGTAGGAGTGCCGCTCTTTGGTTACCTTGGTTTGCGTGGTGAATCAGTGGCTCTCCGCTCTCGCCCCCCCCTCGCAGGTTCTGACTTTTGGCTGAGGGGGTGGGCCTGCTGGCTAGGGGAAGTTCTGTTTCGTTTTTTCCCTATCTGTTCGCCTTGTGGTCTTCAAGCATATTTCAGTTCATTTGTGACACTGAATTCACCTCGTTGCGTTGCTTTGGTTCGCCTGAATTTTTTTTTTTTTTGTTGCAGCTGCAGATGTTTTCAGGGAGCTGACTTGTGAAGTGTCAAGCACAAGGCTTTGGCTCCCTTTCCCCCCTTTTGTAGCTGTGCACAGGCGTGGAGGGCTTGCACTGCTGGCGACCGATATTCAGCCGGCTGTCTTTTGCTTAAGTCTATGCGCAGTCGGTAGGACTGTTTAAATTCTTTCTGAACCAAGTCAAGCTCCTTGCTAATTGCTGAGTCAGGGTTTGGACCTCAGCTTTGGCTGTATGCAGCTGGCCTTGTAAGGTCTTAGATGTGGTGTCTCTCTCATTTATTTCCACATATGTTGTTTTAAGAGTGAATTTGTGTGAAACAGTTCTCTTTTCAAGTCCTGTTTGATGGCTTTTTCCAGCGGCGCTTGGTGTTGATCAGCTGTTAGAGCCTCTGTGAAGACTGGTGTTTTCCTTCTGTCGCACCATTCTGTGAGGATCTTTGCATACGCTCTGTGCTTTTTCTCTTTGAGCAGGTGTCAGTTCTCTGCAGAATTCTGTGACTTGCAGTTTCAGCTCATATACCTCCTGTCTGAGGCCCTTGAGGGTGTGGGCCGAGGAGAGGATGATGCTGGTCAAGTGTTCGATTATGTCGCAGTCTCGCTGTTCCTTTTTTTTGCCATTGCAGGTCGTTGGCTGCTTGGAGGTGAAGGATGTCCATTACAGTGCTCTGTTGGGTTTCCAGGTGGTCCTGGTGAGCTTGCAGGGTTGGATGTCTGTGGAATGTCTGCGACAGACTGGCACACTTGTGGGAACACCAGAGAGAGAGAGACACAAGGCAAATGCAGGTACGTACAGAGGTGTTAAACTATCTCTAAGGGGAACGGCTGTGTAGGCCGTGTAAGGTATGACTAGCTGGTGGGAGGCAGCTAGTGAGGTAAGGTGCTATGTTTTTTTTGTTCGTGAACACAAAGAGAGAGTTTGAGTAACTTTGTTGAGGGCCGTAAGCAGGGGTCAGCTGATGACCTGGCTATACTACTGATGGTTCACGGGTGTGGTCACTATGACGAAACTGAAATAAAATAAGATGAACTCAAAAAAAAAAAAGGAACATTTTTACCTATTTTGGTTTTGTTTCTAAGAGATATGGCTAAACAGGTTTCACTTGTGTGTGATGCTGCAAAAGACTTCATAACCCTAGGGTTAGGCTATTAGCTAAACTAGCAGGGACCCACCAAAAACCTCGTCAAAAGAAAAAGAAACAGTAGGAATTGTTCCTAGTTCTATCTTGGCCTACATAGTGTTGAATGGTAGCTGCCCTTCAATGTATTATGCCTGGCACTGAGGCGTGAGGAGAAGTAGAGAGGAAACTGGGATTAGGCTACTAATAACCTGTATAACTCTTTAAGGAAACGACAGTTGCTAGAACTAATGTAATCCTATACAAAAAGCGAAGATTTTGATGGTGAAATAACTAAAATAAGGTCAAAGTAAAACAGAACAAACAAAAATTTAAATAAAAAGGGGTCCTGAGAGCTGTAGGAAATTAAAAGGGGAACGTAAATAAACAAAATAAAAATAAATAAAAATGAATCAAATAAAAAATAAATAAAATTGATTTAATTAAATCTCAAATTTAATACAATTCAATTTCGCTGAATTGGTACATTTGTGCTAAACAAATGTAAATAAATGCCATAAAATTAAAAAGAGGTAGAATAAAATCAAAACAAAAAGAGAGGAGGGAGAGAGAGAGGGAGAGAAGTGTGGTTAGAAAGTTACACTTTACAGCCTATCTAAGTGTTAGTCAGATGCTAACAGCTAGCAGTTGAGGTTAAGGGCTTAGCTTAAGAGTTAGCGTTGTTACACGCAATTCTTTGTTGACACACAGGTCTGTGAAGTGGGTGCTGTTATCAGATTAACCCGGAAGATTCTGCTTACACTTCCGGGGTCACGTGTTGCTAGGAGACCAATGCAAGCTCACAACAGGTGCATGTGGAGCAGACTTGCACTGCTGTGAGCATGCATGGGAAACTCATGCATGTCCCGTACAAATTCATTCATTAATCAAAACAGCACATTCACTTCACAGGCAATGGTGGATTCTTAGTTAGCTACGCTAGAATAACACCAGTAATTTTACGTAAATGTTTCAAATGAGCGAGTCATAATGAAATACAATGATACATAACACATAATAAGGCTTTAAATCAGTGAAATGAGGAGCATCGCTTAGATCACCTACACAGTACTGAAGAAGTGGATTTCTTCGCCCAAAATCAGACCGCTTTTTATTCTGGTACCATTTATATGAGCTGCTAATCTGAGATTGCGTCGTCAGAAAATAGACTTATGCTCCACTAACAACAGAGATTAGGATTTCTTCGCTAAAATCAGGTTAGTTTCTTATCGTACGATTTAAACACATTATAGCACTGAAAACTTCATACTGCTTGTAGGAAGGCGCATTCAAACTATAATTTTATCTGATTATAATCAGAACCTGTTGCGCGCATGTATAAGAGTTACGTAAATGTTTCACATGAGCGGATCAATATGAATACAATGATATGTAACACATAATAAGGCCTTAAATTTGTGAAATGAGGAGCATCGCTCAGATCCCCTACACAGTACTGAAGAAGGGGATTTCTTCGCCCAAAATCAGACCGATTTATTCTGGTACCATTTATGAGCTGCTAATCCCGAGATTTCGTCGGCAGAAAATAGACTTGTGCTCTACTAACACAGAAATTAGGATTTCTTCGCTAAAGTCAGGTTAGTTTCTTATCGTACGCTTTAAACACATTATCGCACTGAAAACTTCTTACTGCTCGTAGGATGGCGCATTCAAACTATAATTTTATCTGTTTTTGATCAGGAACTGGTATGGGCATGGAGAAGAAGTTACTAATTTATGAAACAGACACATAAGATTGATTTTTGGGTCTGCTTGCAAGCAATGTTTAAATCGACTCCACCGTTCTAAATTACTGCTTGTACTGCCTAAAGTAGGAAACTATTGTTTTCTGGCTAGCTTGTCAAAGTTTCTAGGGGTCACATCATGCGCTGCTTGGATGCTTGGAAGGGACCCCCCCTCCCTGTGGTTGTTTGAGGTATTATGGTTCTGTCTGCTGTGTTGTTAAGCAGAAAGTGCTGGCTCCTCCTTTCGTAGCTTCGTGCACCTGAGGTAGTTTTGCACTGCTGAGTGAGGATGCGGGAGTAGGGTGTTTCTCCCACTGCGTCTCCTTTCGCAGCCTGTAGGAGTCACCGAGTTCTTTTCGGAACATGTCAAGCTTGTCTTGAGTTTTGTTCAGCTGCTGGATCAGAGTCTCATTTCTGGCAACTTTGTCTAAGAGCTCAGGATTTTGCTGCTTTAATAGTAATTTTGTGTGGGTGTTTCCTTTCCAGGTCCTTTCTGGCTACCTTTTCCAGGTGCTCTTGCTGTTCAGCAGCTGTCAGAGCCTTTTTAAATCTATTGATTTCCTCCTGTAGCTCCATTTTGCTGGGGTCCTTGTGGGCTACCGCTGTGATCTGTTGCTTGAGATCATTTACCTCCTTTTCAGACCCATGAGGTTGTGGTCCACGGAGGGTGATGACCTTGGCGAGATTTTTGTAGCCACAACTCTCGCCCGATTCCTGAGTCTGAGGCACACCCCTCTCCGCGTCCAGCCGCTTCCGGCTCAGTAGGTGGTCGTCGGCCCTGGGTAGGGGGTGTTCCTCACAATGCCTGGTCAGTCCTCTTTGGTCTGCATTCTGGGAAGTTAGTCTGAGCCTCTGCAACGTTTTGACACACTGGTGTTGAGAGTAAGGGCTATAGACTACTACAAGATCAAAACAGAGTGTGAATGCTAAATAGTTTTGGGTCAGCATATGTTTTGCTGAAAAGGACGTAAACAGGATTTTGTTTGATGATTTAAGACTACTGTCAAATTATTGTCAAATTATTACTCAGAATTTACTGACGGTTCCCCAAACATGCTTAATCTCTGAGGTATGAAGGAGAAAAGGAAAAAGCAGAAGGAAAAGGAGAGCATTTCTATTCAGATTATGCTGATTATTTTTTTGAAAATAAACAAATCAAAAATAGAAATGTCTCTGGTTCCTTTTGAGGTTCAGAGAGAACATCAAGGGGGCATAACATGTAAATGGATTTAAAATTAGCTGACTTCTATTATTAAAACAGGGTAATCAATCTGGTATTAGGAAAAAATAGTAGCACTCGTGATTAACTGATTTGTGTTGGGCAACACACCATGTCTGGTTACAGCTGCTGTGTGTTCAGCTCCCATGCTGAGGCCATCCATGTGTGTGCCCTGCCCTCCGTAGCGCGTTATTCACTGTGCCACTAAAAACACCCAATAACTTAATGATTCATCTCTAGATAGACAGTTAAAATGTAATTACATTTAGATTTAATTAACTAGTAACTGAGCAATAGCATTCAGGAAGGATACATCTAAGATAGTTAAATTCGCTGAGACGAATTGAAGATTGAGAAACATAGAAAAAGAAGAAAAAGAAGGAAGAGAAATGGAAAAATCAGAAACTAGGGATTAGGTTAAATTCAAATTGCTTCACGCTGCACACACACATCTGTATTTAAAAGCTTCACATAAAGAGTGTTAACCCCTAATTGTTAAGCTATTTGGTAGCTTAGCCTAAGATGAAACTATGCTAAGTTCGTGTTAGCTTAGCTGCTTCAGATGGTTTGTTTACAAACATGGCGTGTTGTGCTATGTGACGTTAGCACTTCCTGTGACAAGTTGTTGTCACGGTAACCAATGCATGCCAGTGTAATTAATGCAGTTTAATGTCTGTCTATTTTAAACAGTCATAGTTTTAGAACGTGTTGCTTTCAGCCTTCAAGACTTGTTGCATTAACTAAGCATTTCGGTGAGTGCTTCTCTACTGCAACAATAACCTTCTGGCACTTGTTTAAAGAATTACAAAACGTGTTTCCTGTAAGTTAAAACCGGTTTAAACATAAATGTAGTTATGTTTGCCTCACATATGAATACTAAAGTACAGTATTACACATTAAGTTTCACTCAGCGAGTGAAACACAGAGTTGATCACCAGTTTGCTGTGCTTGTATATACGCAGTCAAAGTGTAGATGAATTGCTTCAATCTAATTATAATATACAAGGCCTTTATGCTGTAGAAAGAGGAGTCCATCGCCTCACATCTACCTTGATAGAACCTGTGACTGAGATTCGTCTTCAAAAACAATTAACAATACTGCATTTGGTATTTCTTCACTAAGCATATTTACATATGGTAAAGGTTTTTTGACATGCCGCTGAGCTGGAGATTTCAGACTTACGCTTTGTCAGGACCCGATTTATGCTTTAAATACTGAATTAGGTTCTTTGCTAAACAAATCATTAACTTACACTGATACCATTAACATGAAACTACATAAGACTCTACCAATTATATAGCGGTAACCATTCAAACCCACCATTTATCTCATCTAAACAAGCCAGCAATCAGGGACACAACAGTGCATTCTGAAGTCACTCCTATTTTAACCGGCGACAACGTCACTCCACTTTTAATTGCCAGGTTTCAAACTCATACTTTCGTTTTAATCACGCCCGCATTCTCTCACAATCTGTAGCAGATTTAGCTGACAACAGGAAATATGAATAATTAACCATAACTAATTATTATTAATTATTAATATTTTAGATCCACGGTAGATATTTAGCTGACCACTCAGGGTAAACCGTCTTGTCAATTCTAAGAACGTTCATTTCCTGGTTAAAGGAAATAACCTTATTACTGTACAATTCTATAAGTTTGTAACGTAAATCTGCATGATTATTTACTCCGGTTATGAGTAAACAATGAACCCGTCAAGTGTGATACAAGTAAGGTTTATTAACTACATAAACACTTAAACAACACACACACACATAAAACATTAGCCGTTCTAACTACCCATACACATACACACACACACACACACGTGCATACAGTTGGTATAGGAAAGGGTTTAAGTTTAACTCAGCATAGAAAGAGGCCTAAAGAATGGATTTTATGGAACACTTTTGCATATTCAACAGATCTAAGCCTGAGGGATACGTCATATTCTGAGTTCAAACACACCTTTGTAAAAAGGTGAAACTGTTACGATAATGTATCAATTTATAAGACTAAGTTTGATACTTAGCGAGTCTCGTCGGTCTGAAAGAGTTCCTGATGCAATCTTAAAGCTGTCCCGTAGATCTTTGGCTGATTCGGGTCGCTGAAAGACCCAGTTTGAGCGTTAGTGATGAATTGGAAAGGCCAGGCCGAAGCCTGCACAAGCTTAGCGTTTTCGGAGCGTTTGTCTCACATCTTCCGTAGCTTAAGACCGAACCCCAACTGGGAGGGTCCCTGGAGCCGGTCCTTTAAGGTCGGAGAAGATCTCCGCTTTTCAAGATGGGCTTGTCCAATGAGAGGGATGGAAATTTCCTAGCGGGAGGTGGCTATTGCTGGAGGGTTTACGACTCTTTGTTCTCTAAGCATGGTAATTTGTAAATGGACTTGAATCGAAATTACTAACGATTCTCAGGGCCCTAATATATATTGCCTATGTACCACTATATAATATACACGCTTGTTTCGATCGTAAGAAGGCAAATTCATAGATACTAAATAAGGTAAGATTACATATAGTGAAAAGTGAGGATCAGGAATGGGTCCCCTCACATGCATACTAAAATAGTCTAAGAATATCTAAGACAAAATACACAATGACAATAATCTACTCAATGGCCTGAAGAAATATGTGTGTTCATTCAAAAACGGTTTTCCTATGAATTAACTAGAACACAGTACATTTCTACTCTGCCTTTCCTTGGGACAAAGAGATTTTCCCCTGCTTTACATCTTTTGGCCATACAACAGGATATCAGCGTTGGGTTTGCCATGCAACACAGAAGCCTGTTCACTCCTGGTTTACGCATTCCGGGGGAGGGTTCATGGGTCCGTCATATGGCTTGTTACAGATGTTTACAGAGTATTTGTTAATTAAAAGCGAATAGTAGTGGTTTTTGATTGGTCCAGACCGCTACAACATAGTTGCTGCGCGTCGAACGGTCCACGAGGTTTATGAGAAAAGCAGTTTTCAGTAAAATGACAGGAATCAAAAAAAGACTGGGGTTTGCACTGCTGTAGAATTTTAACCACTGATTCTTTGCAGTCTCATCTTTCGGAAGTGAAAATAAAGCGAATTTTCGTTCACAGCGTCTTCTCGACATGATCAAGCTGCAGTGTTTGAGGGTGGGTCAAGACTCCTTTTTTGGGGGGGGGGAAGACAATAACTTTATTTATCGTCTATAGATCGTTTACATTCACATACAGCTAAATTACACACCGCATGAAAAGCGATATTCGAAATGGCATAATAGGGACACTTTAATATAGTTTGGAGCTTTTTATGCTCATGTTTACACTTTTATGATTCTTACATCTCCATGCTGACCATCTCAAACCCTTTTTTGAGGAAATACAATATATTTCGTAAAGATCGCGTACCTTTTTGCACAGGACCAGCTGATGATCGAAAAGGAAGAAGACTCTCTGCTGACTCCTGCCATAAGGCTGATAGATCCACGACATCTCACCCGTGTAGATCAGCTCTGAACTTCTGTCCAGAATATCATCACCCTAATGTGAACAAATTAGTCTGGAGTCAAGGCAGACGAACTAGGATTGGCAGCAGCCTAAAGAAGATTTTATTAATGAAATATTTGTGACCGTGGAGAACAAAACCAGTCATTAAGGTCATATTTTTTTTTTTTTATAAATTGAATTTATAACATCATCTTAAAGCTGATAATAACTTTCCATGGATGTTAAGTTGTGTTAGCCATATTTGGCTGAGATACAACTATTTGAATATATGGAATCTGAAGGTGCAAAAAAAAAATCAAAATATTGAGAAAATCATCTTTAAGTTGTCCAAATGAAGCCTTTAGCAATGCAGATTACTAATCAAAAATTAAGTTTTGATTATATTTACGGTAGGAAATTTACAAAATATCTTCATGTAATATGATTTTTACTTAATATCCTAATGAGTTTTGGCATAAAATAAAAATCAATAATTGTGACCCTTACAATGTTTTTTTGGCTATTGCTACAAATATACCCCATCGACTTAAGACTGGTTTTGTGCTCCAGTGTCACTTTTCAGAATTCAGCTTTTAAAGGAAAAACACCATATTTTAAACTGAATATTAAACAAACAAAATAATTCAGGCTTCTACAAATATGAGTCACGATGTGGAGGACTCGAGAATAAATGTCTGTCTAAAGATCTCTCTTGCACTTTGTTCATGTCCAGATGTACAATGACATCCGAGTACAAAGTGTGTGTGACTGAATGTGAGCCATGAACTGTACATGACTTCATGAAATCCACAAATATTATTCAAACACACCTCCCAGTCCAGCACTGAGGCCTGCCACTGAGCGATCTTGTCAATGTTCTCCAGTCTTCTTTTGCGCTCATTGATTTGCTGTGTGACGTTCCTCATGACAGCGAGCGCTGCTGCCACATAACGGTAATCACTGTGAGAAAAAAACACCCAGAGACTATAATTAAATACATAAAATGTGGTCACAATTATAGACAAACACAATCTAACTAATACATTATGCTTTCAAAATTTTATTTCAGTGTGTGATCAATTGACAAGTGAACCTCTGTGTATCAACTCAATGTTAATATTTTCACTATTAGGAGATGAGACTGTAAGTGAATGTATTTATTTATTGGCAAAGGGTTTTTTGGCAAAAATGCATAATGTTTTGTTGAGAGGAAAAAATGATGTGTGGAGGTTTTGCTGCTAAAAAAGAACCTACAGTTACTACATTCAAGGGTTCACTTACTTTGTATTCAATATATTTAATAATAAAATGTGTGAAAAGTACAACGTGACTGTGTCATTAGTGTAGTTAGATTGCCTTTGTCTTTAATTGTGAGTTAAATTTAGAGCACATTTTATGAGCAACCATTGCTGAAATCTAATTATTTTCAAAGGGTTCACAAACTTATTATCGCCATTGTGTATATATATATATATAATATATATATATCTTACTGCCTACAGATATCTGTTTGCTTCTGTTTCTGTAACATTCTGCTTCAGTCTATACATTAGCTTCAGATCTCTAGACCGGGGGTGTCCAAACTTGGCCCTGGAGGGCCAGTGTCTCCATTCGCACAAGCATTTTCGGATTAGCTCCAACCTAATCAAACCCAATAATCACCCTAATCTCCAGGCATATGTATTTGAGGCAAGTTGGAGCCTAAACTCTTACTTGTTTCAGCAGAAGAAAGAAACTCATTCAGATTTAAAACAATTTGAGAGTGAATAAATGATAACAGAATTTTTATTTTTTGCAGGAAAAGTTTTGTGCAGCCGTTTTCAGCAGTTTGGACTTGAATAAAAGAGAGAAAACCTGCACTTAAGCTTTTCACAGGCATTTTGTTTTCATAGTTAGACAGATTTCGTGAGGTATCATTATAGGATTGTCTAGCAATATATTGATAATCGCAGAATTGCTGTATCGTGATCTGATCGGTATCGTTAGCCATGCATCGTATCGTATCGCATCGTGAGGAACCCTGTGATTCCCACCCCTACTAGACAGTGTTTTTTGTGGTTTTTGCATGTGTTTGGGTGTGTTACCTATGATCCTGTCCTGTGTACTTCAGTAACTCGGCCAGCTGTAGTGGATATTTGCAGATCTTCTGCACAGGGGTGAGGAGGAAGCCATCAATGGCGATGTCAATCATCTGCTGGAGGAGGCGACAGGCTTCAAAAAAGTGCTGATAGCGGCCGTCTTTCATCAGTTTAGAGAGCTCCATGCAGGCATCCAGGTGGTTGTTGCAGTACTCTGAATAGATCCAGAAACCGTCTTGCTGTAAGGCAGACAGTCATTAAAGTCAGAACTGAAGCAAACTTGAAACATGCATTTCATTTTAAGGTTTTCAGGAATCAGTTTAAAAGTTTGAATAGCTAATACATGTCAGTACCCAACCATTATGGACTGTCTTGAAATTTTCTAGGTGTATTATGAAGGAGCTTGTCGGTACAGCTAAAAATATCTATAATTTGAAATAAGCAGTAGATGATGTTAATGCCAAGTCATAAGGCAATGTACTCACATGTTCCAGAAAACATGGACCAATTTCACTAAGATGGGGTTCCTCAATGTTGTACTGTTTCTCCAAGTCCCGCACAAATCCCATTTGAAATCTGTAGATATCCTCGATGTTTCCAAAAATCACTTTTAGCTGGTCGTCATTGAACATGTCAATCCTCTTTCGACACTGCCTCAAGTAGCCCTACAGAGAGAAACTCCTTCAGTTTAGTATGCTGCAAGCGATGTCCACCACAGACCAACAGTTTTCTGAAACTCATTCTTCTTTAGACACTGTGCACTGCATGACTGCAACATGTCAAATAACAGCATGTAAGTAATCTGCATGAATAATTTTGATTCCAGACTTTTCTTAACAAAGGAAATCTAGTCCCCCCTTGAAAGTCCTTTCCACTTAACATGCAACCTTCAAAAAGTTCATGAAAACATTGCAAAATAAATCTTTGAGCAATTTAGTCCAAGAAGTCTGAAGAGACACAGTCACTTTATATGATAAACTGATTTCATTTAAATTACTTTTCACATAAATGGTGCAGCAAACTCCAACATGATTTTTAAGACAGATCTGTACTCTTGACCCTATCCCGAAAGTTGTTCTTAAGGAGCGTTTGCCATCAATAAGTCCCCTCATATTGAACATTGTGAACACCTCCCTTACTACTGGTATTGTTCCGGAAGCCCTTAAGGTTGCAGCTATTACACCAGTCCTTAAAAAGCCTGGATGTGGTAAGTTTGATCTATAAAATTACAGGTATTTCAAATCTGTCCTTTCTCGTTGCGACACAACTTAATTGACACGCTTGTTATTCAACAAGTTTTTTGAGCCTTTCCAATCTGGGTTTAGAAAGGGACACACAATACAGACTGCCTTGGTTCGCATTATGAATGACCTGCTTGTCTCAGATGACTCTGGACCCTCTACCATCTTGGTGTTGTTAGATCTGAGTGCAGCATTTGGCACAGTGTGCCACTCCATTCTGCTTAACAGACATGAGAGTTGGCTTGGTATCTCTGCTACTGTGCTTAAATGCTTACATTTTTAAATCCTACCTTACTTATTATTCCCAGTTTGTTGTCTTAGGAAACAATCAAATCGGACATTGGACAGGTCTGTCATGGTGTTCCTCAGGGATCTATTTTGGGCCCTTAATTATTTCATTTATCATTTATATGCTTCCTTTGGCAAAATTATTAGGATTATTATTAATCAGCTTTACATCAGTTCTAAGTCCAATATCAATGTCACCTCTAAAATTCTTTCTGAGTATGTGCAGGAAATAAAAATGTGGATGCATCATAATTTTCTAAAATTGAGCTGTTCAAAGACAGAGGTTCTTCTCATTGGCACACCAGCAGCTATTCATCAAGGTAGCAGTTTTAATTTGATTATGGACAATAGTACCACAGCTCCATTTACTCCATTTGCTCGTAACCTCTGTGTGATTTTCGATGCCCATCTGACATTAGATTCACATATTAAGATTATCACAAAATCTGCATCACCTTAGAAACATTGCTAGAATTAGGCCTTTCCTCAGACTGCCTGATGCTGAAAGGCTTGTTCATGCATTTGTTACTTCCAGGATTGATTATTGTAATGTGTTATTTGTTGGTCTACCTGCTAATTCTATCAAATGGCTACAATATATCCAGAATTCAGCAGCACATGCTCACTTATATGCCATCTCGTCAGCATATCACTGGCATCCTTTTTAGTCTGCATTGGCTGCCTATTTAGTCACGCATTGATTTTAAAACTCTCACTTTAACTTACAAAGCTGTGCATGGAATGGCTCCTTCTTATATCTGTGACTTAGTTACCATTTCCTGCCTTCTCATTCTCTTCATTCTGCTGATTCTTTTACTCTTACTGTTAGAAATGCTCCCACATTGGACAGTTTTAAGTTGTTAAAAACCCATCTTTTAAAAAATGCCTACATAGATTGAGATGATTAGTATTTTATTGTATTGGTTAGCTGTACTGTATAGTATTGATTTATTGCTTTGTATTGCAACAGAATTTTTGTATTTTATTTGTTTTATTTTTAACCGTTTGTAGCGCTTTTGGTATAAGAAAAGCGCATTCTTAATAAAATGCATTATTATTATTATTATTATTATTATAAACATTTATAAACTCAAATTGAACAGCTCATCAAATATAGTAAGTGAAAGTTTAATCATGCTTGCTTTGGTATGTAAATACCAACCAATAAAACCAGTTTATTCTGTGTGTCAAGCAGTTACAGTTTGTTTACCATATTTGATATATGGGTGATATATTAGGTTTTTTGCTCAACTGTCCCTTTAATCTCTCCACGGTACCAAGAGGCCACCAATCACATTCATCTGATACTGTCAGCACAGCAGTACCTCACATATGTCCTTCAGGTGTTTGATGTAGTGGCGCTCGGTGCTCATGATCTCGTTGATGACGTTGGCCCTCATCTGGTCTCGGTTCTGCAGTGGTTGGCCGATGCACAGGCAGCCGTTGCTGGGGTCGGTGTGTCCATTCTGCACCTCGCTGGCACCCTCAGCTGATTCTGCACGATCCTGATTAACCCAGAGCTAACAGGAAAAAGCAGAGAGACACATTATATCTCCAAGCTGTGAGTTTTGCAAAGCGGAACAGGTTTGAGCCCTAATTCTCACTAGGGTAAAGATAGACAGACAGTTGTTTGACTGAGAAGTCCATGCAATTAAAGATTCCATAGTTACAAAAATACTAAAAGTCATTTCTTTACAGAATTCCATTGGAGATAGTTGTTCTTTAACCATTTGAGTGGACTGCCTTTGATCTGTCCAAGTGTGAGGAGCTGAAGTCTTTGCTCTCATGTTTTTGGTATAAGACAAACAATCTGCCTTTGATCTGGGTCTCAGCTTATGATTTCAAACAAGACTGCATTATGCTGTAAAGTAGCACAGGAGATGCTTCTGAAGTGGCATATATGCAGTTCAAATGGACTTTTCATGTTTTAATGGGGAACAGAAATCTAATGGTGGCATAAATCCATTTACATAGGAATCACAATTTGGGGAAACAAAGAATCACACTCTTGAATGTTACATGAGATAATGTCTTCAGGGTTGTTTCCATGGTGGGTCAGTCCCAGTGTATTTTGCGGTTTTGTATCGTTTCCATTTTTTTTTAAGTAACTTTGATAATATTATAGAGTAAATTTGTTAGTTCAAAGTAAAAAAAAAATACTGTGAAACAGTGGGGAAAAAAAAGAAATATGTATGAAACTTGCTTTCATTTTATGTTTGTTAGGAAAACATGTTTTTGGTGTAAAATAAAAGGCAACGGAAAAAGATTTTTGTTTTAGGAAAACAATGGGAAACATTGAAAATAAATGAATTTTAAATGAATGGTGGAGAGAAAAAAACAAATAAAATCATTTTATCGATTTCTGATGCGTGTTTGAGTCTTGAGGGGTCTAGACTCGGCCTGGGTTTTGGAGGGTCTGGTCTTAACACATGGTGTCAAGTGAGGACATAAAAGTTCACTCTCAGTTATTCTCCATTCATAAGTCACCAACATGGCCTACCAAAACTCTTTCCCATCAGGAACATTTGCTTGAGCATCTAAAACCACGTTCCCTGATCAAACGACAGCTTAATACAGACCAACAGCTTTGAAATTCCATCTAGAATGATCATAGACACTCATTGCGAATACAAATCTGGGCATCTACAGAGATGCAAACACAAAATGGGATGCTGCCTGGC
>JADLZN010003412.1:0-185501 GCA_018155175.1 Sinocyclocheilus anophthalmus
GAACACACTTGCCCTAGAAAAAGTGCATGGGAAATAGTTTAGGTTTTATTAAAAGTCGGGGGGACACTTCCCTGACGTATTGTACACCCATGTTACAGGGAGCCACGCAGATGGATGAAAGAGCCACATGTGGCTCGACCCTCCTGCCCCGGGAGTGGAGTTTTTTTCAGGCAACCATTATCTAAGTTTTCCGCCTTACTTGTTTCCATGGCAGCACATCATGCTTTGTCACCTGACACACAACGTGGCCACAATAACACTGTATGAACGGACGCTTTTTATTTCTTTGTTTTTTTTTTTTTTCCTTTTTTAGTAATATATTCACAAGCTTTGCATACCATGTCATGACTCTGATATTGCCGATTCATAATTATGTGAAAAAAAAAAAAAGGAGGGAGAAAAAAAAAAAAAAAAAAAAAAAAAAAAAAAAAAAAAAAAAAAAAAAAAAAAAAAAAAAAAAAAATAACATGAGTGTGTTTTGTCTTTTAAAAACCTTTCTAAATTATCTTGATCATGATCTGTAACGTGAGATGGGCGCCGCCACGTTTGTTCAGAGTCCTGTCAGTCGGATTTACAGCACATGAATTCATCAATTTCTCCCGAAATACAAATAATAAGTGGCCGGTGAACTGGGTGAAGAACAGAGTGAACTTTATAGTTACTTACACCATGTGTATCTAATATGAATAAAACACATCGTCAAATTAAATTTGAATGGATTGCTATTGTTGCTTACATAGACATGTGTGTATTTTACAAACTCTAAATACGTAGTTTTACTAGTACTTATGTGTATTTAAATGTCTGAAACCTAAAATAAACATGATGTGGTTAAAAACACTGCATAGTTGTGATAACATGACAAGCACGGTGCACTTCTCTCTCTGGCTCAGCGCCATCTTAAGCACCAGGTTTGAATTTTGCTTATCTTAACGTTCCACCGAACCGTTCGAAATCCCATATGTAACCGTATCCCAGGGCAACGTAATAAAATCCATATTGTGACAGACTCAAATCCCCGGAGCCCGAGATAAAATGTCCATAGTGTGGACTGGTTAAAGCTCCCAGGGGCAGGAAATAAAAAACACATAATGCGGGACCGTCACCACTCAAATGATTAATGTTGCACGTTTTGTAATGCTTTACCTGTCCAGCATCCTTCTGGCACTGTCTTTGAGGTTTCTTCCTTCAATTCTGCACACCGTTGACACCTGAATAACACATGC
Organism: Sinocyclocheilus anophthalmus; assembly: GCA_018155175.1. Classification (NCBI taxonomy): domain Eukaryota; kingdom Metazoa; phylum Chordata; class Actinopteri; order Cypriniformes; family Cyprinidae; genus Sinocyclocheilus; species Sinocyclocheilus anophthalmus. The sequence goes on from JADLZN010003412.1 coordinate 1,227, forward strand.
CAATGTCAGGCGGGCAGTTGTCAGTCTTGTGTTTTGTTCCCCACGTGCTCCATTTCATGTTTTCCTCCCCTCCCCCCCCGTGTTCCTCCTAGAGGCTATGCCCTTATTGGCCTACGTGTGTTTCCCTAGATTTAAAATAAAGACTGTTGATCATGATTCTCCTGCGTTCTCCTCGTTCCTCGCTCCTTGTTCCTTGTTCCTCGCTCCTCACAGTAGGCACACCTTGACAGAAGACAGCACCTAACAGAAAGTAAGCTGCGCCCCTTCTCCCCGTTTTTGTTTTCGGTTTTTGAACGTTTTTTTGTTTTCCTCCGTGATTATGGAGATCGTGGCACGCTTCATTGCGTTAGCCTGTTGAGATCTACGGGCTCGCCGCAGCGACGGCATTAGATGACGCAACCATCAACCTTGTTATGGCACGGGGGCCAATTACCATCGCCCCATGGACCTACCAGACACCACGGGACTAAGCTGGAGAGAAGGAATCCTCCGGTCTCTGGAGAGCGTCTGGCCAACCAGCGGCATTTCCCAGCCCCCGTCCTTTGTCCTCAGTCACGCCCCCTGGCCAATGGCACCTCCAGGCCCCGCCGTCCACGCCGTTCACCCTTATCAAAGGAGGAGGATAAGCTAAAAGACTGATCCAGCCCTCATCTAGCCCCCTGAGTCAGGGTCCCGCAGTGTCATCTCCATCTCCTAGTCGCTCCAGCTTCGGCTTTCCCGCCCCAGAGCTTGCTCCAGTGTCTGCTCCAGCCCCATAGCTTGCTCCAGTGTCGGCTCCAGCCCCAGAGCTCACTCCTATGAGAACTCTATTCCACAAGTTTAGCCCAGAGAGGGCCCCTTACCCCCCGGTTACTCCGAGGGCTCCAGTCCCCGAGTATTAGCCCAAGAGAGTGGGTAGGGCTTTGGTGGGGGGGGGGTGGTAGTATGGGTCATCCTTGGAGGCCGGACCGAGTGCCAGAGGCCTGATCCTCCGACCTCGGGGGGCCCGTTCCGCCATGGCCCCTGACTGTCTGTTCTGCCATCGACCCCTGAACTGTCCTTCTTCTCCATGGCCTCGCCTATTCTGCCTGCTTCCAGCCATAATGCTTCCTAGACGTCCGGTCCACTATGGGGCTTCCTAGACTGTCTGCTCCGCCATGGCTTCCTAGTCTGCCTTCTCCGCCATGGCCTCCTAGTCTGCCTGCTTCGCCATGGCCCACTGAGTTCCATGCTCCCAAGTGGGTCCCGGAATAGGAGTTACCCGCTCTGGAGGCCTGCATCCCCTTGCGGTCCGAGGGCCCTTTCCAGAGGTGCCAACGCCCAGGATATTTAGGCTTCCGGGAGTGGGGGAGACTGTCATTCTTGTGGTTTTTGTTCCCGCTCAGATTTCCGCTATGTGCCCTTATTTGCTTCCCTCATGTTCAGTTATGTTTATTGATTCCAGGTGTTCCCTCATTAGTTTCGTTGATTAGTCCCATGATTTAAGCCCTGTGTGCTTCCATGTCTAGCGTGCGGGTCCTTGTGTCGCTCCCTTGTCCTTACAGGTGCTTCCCTAGTTAAAATAAAGACTGTTGATCTGATTTTCCTTTTCCTGCGTTCTCCTCGTTCGCAAGTAGCACACCGTGACAGCAGTATTATTGCGTCTGTACAAGTGTTTTACCACCCTTAAACACTTGATGCCCATTTGGATCTACAGTTTTCCACATCACTAACCCTTTAGAACGCTTTCAATTTAGCATTTAAAAGTTTTCCTATTAGTTCCCGGGGTGCCACTAGCCCACAATCTGTCCCTTTGCCTCCAAAATTGTCTGGGCACAACTGTACTTCATACGCAACCCAGTTATTAGCTGCTGTACTAAAAGTATGCCCAGTGCACACTATTAACCTCAAATGTACATGGATATAAATTCCGTTGCTCCCACAGTTGTTGCTAGAGATTGGGGCACGACGTTCATTGCATTAGCCTTTAAGATCTTCCACCTTCGGCAGAAGTATGGCCAAAGGAGTAATCTGACAGGCTCGCTGCAGCGAACGGCTGAGAATGACCCACCAGCACTCTTTGTTCTTGGCAACCCGCCAGAACCAGCCGCCGGCCTTTCCTCAGTCAGGAGGAACTTGACTGACAAGGTCAAAGACGGTCTGCTCCGCCATGATCAAAGACGGTCTGCTCCGCCATGGCTTCCTAGTCTGTCTGCTCCGCCATGGCTTCCTAGTCTGTCTGCTCCGCCATGGCTTCCTAGACTGTCTGCTCTGCCATGGCTTCCTAGTCTGCCTGCTCCGCCATGGCTTCCTAGTCTGCCTGCTCCACCATGGTTCCGAACTGGTACAGGTCTCTCCCTAGACTGTCTGCTCCACCATGGCTTCCTAGTCTGCCTGCTCCGCCATGGCTTCCTAGTCTGCCTGCTCCGCCATGGCTTCCTAGCCTGCCTGCTCCGCCATGGGTCCCGGAACGGGTACCGCTCTGGAGGCCTGCCGTCCCGTGTCTGTCCTGAGGGGCCTCCAGAGTCCTCGCCCCCCCTCCCCATTGGATATTGTGGGCTTCCGGGAGGAGGGAGTAATGTCAGACTTGTGTTTTGTTCCCCACGTGCTCCTGTCCTTGTTTCCCCCCATGTTCCTCCTAGCCCTTATTTGCTCCTTCCTGTTCCTGTCCTTATTATGATTATTGATTCCAGGTGTTCCCTCATTAGTTTCCTTGATTAGTCCCATGATTTAAGCCCTGTGTGTTTCCATGTCTAGCGTGCTGTCTTGAATGTCGATCCCGTGTCCTACATGTGCTTCCCTAGATGTAAGATAAAGACTGTTGATCATGATTTTCCTGTGTTCTCCTCGTTCCTCACAGTAGGCACACTGTAACAGCAGTATTATATGCGTCAGTGTACAAGTGTTTACCAACCTTAAACATTGATGCCCATTTGATCTACAAGTTTTCCATCACTAACCCTATAGAACTCTTTATTCTAGCAGTTTAAGTTTTTCCCTATTAGTGCCGCCCACACTCTGTGCCTCCAAAATTGTCTGGCACAACTGATTTCATAACAACACAGTGATAGCTGCTGTAACTAAAAAGTAGCCCAGTACACACATTAACCTCAACTGTACATGGAATAATAAATTCTTTTGCTCCCCCCGTGATTATAGAGATCGTGGCACGCTTCATTGCATTAGCCTGTAGAGATCTCCCCTTCGTCAAGTATGCCAAGGAGTTCTGCAGGCTCGCTGCAGCGACGGCATTAGATGACGCCACCATCAACTCTTTGTTCTGGCAAACCCCGAGCCAGAACCAGCCCACTGGCCTTCCTCAGTCAAGGAGGAACTTTGACTGACAAGGTCAAAGACGGTCTGCTCCGCCATGGCTTCCTAGTCTGCCTGCTCCGTCATGGCTTCCTAGACTGTCTGCTCTGCCATGGCTTCCTAGACTGTCTGCTCCGCCATGGCTTCCTAGACTGTCTGCTCCGCCACGGCTTTCTAGTCTGCCTGCTCCGCCATGGCTTCCTAGTCTGCCTGCTCTGCCATGGCCTCCTAGTCTGCCTGCTCTGCCATGGCCTCCTGAACTGTCTGCTCCGCCATGGCCTCTTGAACTGTCTGCTCCACCATGGCCTCCAAGTCTGCCTTCTAACCCTTCCGGGAGGGGGGAGTAATGTCACGTTTATGGTCTGTTTTTGTTTTCCCACGTGGTAAGCTCAACATGGGGGTCCAGGAGTTTTCCCCCGTGTTCCTCCTATGCCCTTATTTGCTCCTTCCTGTTCCTGTCCTTATTATGATTATTGATTCTAGGTGTTCCCTCATTAGTTTCCTTGATTAATTCCATGATTTAAGCCCTGTGTGTTTCCATGTCTAGCATGCTGTCTTGAACATCGATCCCGTGTCCTATGTGTGCTTCCCTAGATGTAAAATAAAGACTGTTGATCATGATTTTCCAGCGTTCTCCTCGTTTCTCACAGTAGGCACACCATGACAGCAGTATTATATGCATCAGTGTACACGTGTTTACCAACCTTAAACATTGATGCCCAATTGATCTGCAAGTTTTCCATCACTAACCATTTAGAACTCTTTATTCCAGCAGTTTAATAGTGCCCCCCACAATCTGTCTGTGCCTCCAAAATTGTCTGGCACAACTGTCTTCATAGCAACACAGTGATAGCTGCTGTAACTAAAAAGTAGCCCAGTACACACATTAACCTCAAATGTACATGGAATAATAAATTCACCCCTACCGTTTTTAATACATTATGTTTTCTGTTTGTACTGTTTAGGTTTTAATGCTGCATTGCACATCTGAGCTATTTGCACTATTTTAATACTGCTGCAAACTTTTTATAATTGGTAATTTTATATTGCCATTTTAAATCATTTGTATTCTTAAGCTTTACTGTCAATTTGGAAGTTTCAAAATAAATCTGTTTGTACTTGTACAATGACAAAGATATTCTATTCAATTAGCTCATGCTCTCTCTGTATCTAACAAGCCATTGTTCAGTCATAAATTCTATATAATAATTAAAATAAATGATGGAATTTGTCAAAGATGAGAGTTTTAGTGAGGAAATGTTGTTTTGGAGAGTTTTTTTTTTTTTACTATTGCTGCCCTTATCTTTTCAATTTCCAACCGCTTTTCAAGATGTTGAAATTCCTCCTCAGTTTCTGAAATTTTTCTGAGTGTGTTCACTGTATAAATTTATATGGATTAATCTTTGTCAAAGCTGTGTTTGTTCTGTTGTTTGCTCTTTTTTTATCCTCTTCTTGCGCCATTTTAAAATCGCTTGAGTTTGTAAACACATACAAATGATAAAACTTTTACTCTATTATCTATTGAATTTTGCAATTAATCCTCTAAACACATGCATGCTGAACCGTGGGGCCTAGTCACAGATCACTGTCAACTACGATCTGCTCTCTTCAATAAAATGTCAAGGTTCCTAAACATGATAACAAATAATATAGATAAATAATGAACATGTCAAAACGAATACACAGATACTTACAAGACCAAGTAGGAATGTCCTTTATCGTTTGTTGTTTGCCCGCTGCTCTCCGACAGGTAAACTTAATGCTTTCTCGTGTAAAAACAAAATTAAAAACGCACCACTACAATTCCCCAGCCTTGCCAGTAGTCATGTCTCAGTAGGGCTACAATTGCCATCTAGCGGTTTGGAATTGTAATTGCATTTTTATTTCTAAACTGAAAGACAGCCAAATAATATTGTATAATGTGTATGAATGTTACATTTAACAGTTTGTGGGATGCAAGACATCATAATATCAAATGAAAGTAAACTTTAGAAAAATTTAAATTAGCATTATTTTTGGCATAATAAAGTAAGTGGGTTACAAATAGCCGCTCTGACTACGAATTAAATCATGGCTACTCTCAGGCTACGTATTGAACATGTCAAAAAAAATTAAACCAAACACCTTGTAAAAGCTATTGACTTTCCTTACATGATGGAATATCATACACCTCACAAGTTATTTTACCAAAAAACTAAATGTAACCAAATTCAAGGTTATTTGGGCTAGAAGTGGGTTACACATAGCCGGACTATATTGGGTCTTTAGTTAACCGAGACGGTGAAATGATGGCTATAGCTTGCTGGGATGGATATTTCAAGCACCAGCGATTAAGAAATTATGTATTCAGCAGCTCTACATTCATCTTGCCTCGATGCATCTTCTTCATCTACTTACTTCCTCTTCGTCATTAGGTATCAATGTGTGCTCGGCAGAACTGTTTTGTGCTTGAGCGCCACCAAGTTGTGTTTTACTGTAACTTCAGCAGCTCCAGGCACGTGAACAAAAGCGCCAATCTCATTGGTCAGCCAGTTTTTAACACGGCCCGTCAAACCAAAAAGATGAGCCCAAGGCGTTTAAAAAAAAAAGCAAGCGCCTGGTGTTTATGCCTTGCGTTTTGTGCGTCGGTGTGCACACTCACATTGGCGCCCTTTGTTTAGTCACGAGGTGTTAAACAATCGCACACGATAATCGTCCCGGTGTGCACAAGCCTTAACTCTAACCCTAATTTAAAAATAACTGCAGGACTTGGGACTTTGAGACCACTGTGGACATCTATACTTTATTTTTATGAAATAAAGATATTTTTGCACAATATTTCAGATACACTACACTTAAACAATAACTTGTATCCCTTTATCCTAGTCTTTAAAAACTATTGTAACACACTGCCTTTACCTATACAACCAATTTTATTTAACAATTTGAACATAAAATGAAAAAATCTATGAACGTTTAATTCCTTAAAACATTGGCAAGTAGTCCCAATTAAAAAAAACTGCCTTAAAATAGACAATTCTCTTCTTTCAACAAATCTCACCTGTATAGATTCTGGAGAGGTGAGCAACTGTCCTCCTCTCTGACGTGGCAGTATAAAATGCGGTGCACACGACGATTATGTCAGAATCTGATACTGAACGCCGCTTCGAGCTGGTCGAGCAGCGAACTCGCCGACTTCCGCGAAGTCTCTTTCCCGCTCTCAGGGAACCGAGGTTACAATAGTAACCGGAGACGTTCCCTAGGTTTTTCCGCTATGGGAACGACATCCAATCCTGCCGTAAGAGAGGCTACGAGCAGCCTGAACAAGTTACACACTCCGCGAGATAAAACACACATATAATTCCCATATAATCAATAGCGACGCTTGTTAGGCGGGCTCTCAGCTGATAGATGAAATAAGCCAATGAGCGTCTAATACCCAGGTATACTAAATTTGCATATCTGGCCAGTAATAACGCAAGCTGCGCTGAGAACAGGGCAGAAACAACAACAGTATTGAGAGGGGGGCTGCACAGAGATAACTGTGTTAAAGCCTTCTACATTAAAACACTCCAGTGAATGAAGACAATACACTTAGAAGAACATATTATAGAGGTAAAATGAGTGCTTGTGAGATATTTTTTGTCTAACTGCAGAGCAACGCGTCGCAGCTCGGATGCTCGTGCTCCGGACCGCATTCATCCTCGCTTCTCTCAATAAGAAAGACTCCTCTTGGACAAACACAGACAAGAATATTTCAAAATACATGATAGCTTGGCAAACATAATCGAAAACATTCGTTTATGTCTCACGTGAACATAAACTGTTGAGTAATAAATCTGGTGGATGGATGTGAATATTAAAGCGACCACATTTACCAGCTGTTTCTGTCTTCAATGTTAATCCATAAAAAACAGAAAATCATTAGTTTGTCTTGGCTTCTTTTATTTATTTATTTATTTATTTATTGCTCTAACATGAATTAAACTCAAACTTTCAGGTTTTTAGGTTTGTAGATGTTTAGATGCAGAAATGGAAGAATCCTTGCCAATTTGATTTGTTTTTTTTGGATGCAAGTGGTTTGGGGCTGTATGATATATTTTTTTCTTTCTGTGTGTGTGTGTATGCGTATACAATATATTTATGTGCATCCATAACTATCCATAAGCTTTTCACTCAAAGTCTAACACTAGGGACTGTTTTTATGGGGAGGGTATCTTAATAATGCAAGGGTAGGTATAGGGACTTGTGTTTTTATAGGGTGGGTTTTTATTATTATGTATTGTTGTATTTATTGTTTATGGATCCAATGTATTGTTAATGTAAATGCACCTTCAGTCCAAGACAAATTTCCCCTGGGGGATAATAAAGATTATTTTCATTCATCAACATTTATCAAAGAGAACAATGCCCAAGTTCATTTTTAGTCAAGTTCTTTTATGTTTCTTTCTTTCTTCTTTTCTTTTCTTTTTTTTTTTTTCTTCTTTCCTTTTTGCTTTCTCTTTTTCTTTCTTTCTTCATCTTTCTTTCTTTCTTTTTCTTAAGACCTTTATTCATTCAGTTCAATTACCAGGTATTAAATTAAATAACATGAGAATATTTGTTTGAAGACTTCACAATTCTATTTAATGATGTCAATTCCTCCACTTCTCACTCCAAATCCTGCCGTTTTCTCTACTCAGCTGCACAGAAGAATTAAATATTGTAGCACCGTAGAGAGAGAATCTACTCAAAAAGAGAGCATGTGAACAAGTTTCTTCTTCTGTCTTACAAAAAATCATAAGGACAATAAAATAGAGGGAAAGTAGACAACAGCACAGAAGGGGTTCTGAGGCTAGGTTTGTACAACAACAACTCACCTATTCTATGATATCCCTAGGATGTGCTGCTTGTTTTATATAGCACTACCTGTACAAAACTTTTTCCAGTTTATTTACTCTAGTTTGGATTGTAAACACTGAAGCATTAAAGATAATCATTGTGCATACTGAATTGTAAAAAAATATATCCCAACAATGCTAGTTTTATGTAATTTTCTGTCCAAACTTCTGCATGTTAGTACAAAGACACCCATATTTGATGTGTAATATATACGAAGAGTGGGATTTTGAACTAATGAGATATCACGGTGGGTGGGGATACCCAGAGTAACATCCCAAATCTAGAAACCAATCAATGGACAAAATTTTCTGTTGCTTTTCACAGTCTCTGCTGGTTAGGACAAAAAATTTAACATGGGTGAGCTTTAATCACTTGTTGCTTTATAACACCTTGTTAAAATATGGTGTTAGTATACATTTTAAAAATATAGTTATCATATTTTAGATTTTTTTTAAACCTATCTTGTTAAACATAAGAACATTGATATGATATCTAGATATTGTCATGAGAGTAGTTTTTTACACATAAATGGAATAAAAAAATCAATGTGAAGACCTAGAATTTGCAGAATGGGTTACCATAGTATCTCTGTAATTACACAAACCACAATTTAGTCCAAGCTATAGATAATTGTTAGTAAAGCCAGATCCCAGTCCAAGACTCTTTTTCAAAAAAGATGGGCATCTCCATTGGGTGTGAAAATTGTTAGGGAGTGCAGATCTATGATTACTTAGAAGACTGGAGTGCCCATTAGGTCTAATCTCCTTTGATGATTGTAGTCATTCTGACCTTGTGAAATTAAACACAACTGGAAGGGTGGTGAACCTTAGCAAAGGTTCTACTAAGAATATATATCGTAACTTATAATTGTAGAATTTATTTGAATTTTATGTTTTTATGTTTTTCTTATTTTGACCATAAACTGATGGAAACTTTTCTTAAATAACTGATGGCTACCTGGGTTTTTTATTAGTGGTTTATTTCTACTCATCTTTCTCTACTACAATTTCTCCATGAAGCACCCTCCTCCTCTGACGCAGCATATGGAAGTACAGCTGAGGAAACACTAAAAGAGAAACAGACAACAATGAAAATAAAAAGTAAAGTAAAATAACTTTATCAAACCATTATAATCAGAGGCTGTTTCATTAGCCTCAGTTTCCAAAGCTTTAACACCAAAGTTTTTATACACTAAAATAAACTATAGCAAAAAGCAATAATGACAGAGATAATTTACATAGGAATTTACATCATATCATGGTCGAAAATTAATCTGGGCTTGGGGCAAAAAAATCAGAGAAGATTTCTTTTGCAGTGCAGACAGTTTCTTTGATTATATATTGGGAGAATTGTGTGTGTGTGTGTGTGTGCAGTGTGCAGGACCAAAGTCACTGGTCACTGGCCACTTAAGTGATAGGGAATGCTCACTTTCTGTATATCATATATTTTCAGGTCATTTAAAACAAGGTTCACTTAAAACAAAACATTGTTATGTGTTACATAATATATAAAAGGAAATATGCACTGAAAAGTTATGTAGATGGTTGAGTTGTATGACTAAGAGGTGTTTCAACCATTGCAAAAAGTATGTTTAATTTCATAGATTAATTTCATAGATAAGCTTAATTACACAAATTGGCAATAGAAAAGGGGTGTCTTCTATATCTATTAGGGGTGTAATAGTACACATATTTGTACAGTTCGGTATGCACATGTACCGAACGAATACAGCATTGTTCTCTTTCATCATCTTGTGATTGAGATCCACCTATGGGGGAAGGGCATCCATGCCTGACCTCTGCAGAAGCATCCAATTGCACCAAGTCTGGCTTGACAGACAGGAGTGCGTGCCCAGTGTCAAGTAAGGGACAGCCCCTTATGATGCAGTGATGCAAAACACTGCCCGTGTGCTCGCTCATGTCACAGCTCTGTTCATGAAGTGGGTTTTATCTTTTCATCTCAGCCCATAATGCGATCTCTGCCGCTCTGTCACAGTGACGTGCTCATACACAGCAGTGCTGCACCACTGGAGAAATGCAGAATTTTACACTCAGGGAACCCCTCTCGGGGCCATCAAGTTGCGGAAATTGGTAACGACAGACCCTTAACAGGATGGGGGGCCACCCAGGAGGGTAGAACAGTGAACGGTGTGTGGAAGAGCACACTCAACTCAGCCCATATAAATTATTTTGAGCTCTTTACTGTTTGGAAGGCTCTGAAATATTTTCTGCCCTGCCTGCAGGGGAATCATGTGCTGGTGCGTTGCGACAACACCACAGCCTTGGCACATATCAACCGCCAAGGTGAGATGTGTTCCTCAAAGCTTCTATCTCTTGCTCACAAGCTGTTAGTATGGAGTAAGCGGCACTTTCTGTCATTACAGGCGACCCATGTTCCAGGCATTCTGAACAGGGGTGCAGACCTTTTGTCGAGGGGGAACCCACTCTATGGAGAATGGCTCCTCCACCCTAAGATAGTGGGTCTACTGTTTGGAAGACTCTGAAATATTTTCTGCCCTGCCTGCAGGGCAATCACGTGCTGGTGCGTTGCGACAACACCACAGCCATGGCACATATCAACCGCCAAGGTTAGATGTATTCCTCAAAGCTTCTATCTCTTGCTCACAAACTGTTAGTATGGAGCAAGCGGCACTTTCTGTCATTACAGGCGACCCATGTTCCAGGCATTTTGAACAGGGGTGCAGACCTTTTGTCGAGGGGGAACCCACTCTACTGAGAATGGCACCTCCACCTACTATTTGGGTCTGCAACAGAATATGAAGAGGTTTTGTCCGGATAAAAAAAAAAAAAAAAAAAAGCCTGGCCATCGATCTCTTCACCTTGTGCAAAATGAAAAAAGTGTGACGCACTGGCCCACCCATGGCCCAATGTGCTGCTCTATGCATTTCCTCCGTTCTGTCTAATAACTCCTACTCTGGTCAGGGTAAAAGAACAGAGCCTGACTCTCATATTGATAGAACCCAGATGACCCAAATATCGCCATGGCTGTAGAGATAACCCTCTTCTCTATGCCCAGACGTGGCCCCTCCCATTATGCACAGACCTTAAACGGCAAACTTAAACACATTGGGGCTCTCCCCACGTGTTGTTGTTACTATTCAGAATGCCAGAGCCTCTTCTACACACTCCCTTTATGATTGCAAGTGGCGTGTGTTTGAGGAGTGGTGCGAGGGGCGCCAGCTGATATCATATCAGTGCTCAGTTGCTGATATTTAGTTTTTTTTGCAAGACCTCATCGATGGTGGGAAACCCTTCTCCACCATTAAGGTTTACTTAGCGCCTATCGCTGCATGTCACGTTGGGTTTGACGGAACTACGGTAGGGCAACACCCCCTTATTCGTAGATTTATGAAGGGTGCCCACTGTTCCCTTCCAGTCCCTAGAAGAGTAGTTCCAGAATGGGTCCTCTCCATGGTGCTGGAGGCCTTGTCTCAACAGCCTTTTGAGCCCCCGGGTCTTTCAAGACAGCTCTGCTCCTGGCCTTGGCGTCAGCCAAACGTGTCAGTGATTTGCACGCACTCTCTGTTCATCCCTCGTGCACTACATTCTCTCTTAGTGGAGAAAAGGTCTTTCTCAGACTAACATGACCTTTATACCAAAATGCTTCCCAGCTTTCACTTGTGAGTTGCTTGAGCTTTCCGCTTATCACCCTCCTCCATTTTCCCTTCAAAAAGAGAAAGATGGAGCCGGTGATGGCTTGCAGTTTGTTGCTCTATCTGTGTCTGTTTGTCTTGTTCATCTTCCCGTCTCCAAATTGTTATGCACTGCTGACCTATGATTGTCAAACATTGCTGGACATTCATACCTCATTTCTGGCAAGCAGCAAAGATGGTGCAGCACGGTTTATCTTTGAACCGTGTGGATCCCTGCCATCAGATATATGGGGCTGTATATGCCATTGGCCTCTTGAACCAACATGAAGGAAACGTAGGAGGAAGCACGGCAGACAGGCTGGGATCTCCTTCAGATGGAAATTACACCTAGTTGTGAATCCAGCATACTGTTTCCGGCCTGGAAGCTGGTTCACCGTTCTGCTGCTGTCTGGTCCTCGCTGGTTGTTCCCTCCCGCTGGCTTCTCTCTGTCTTCTCCTACTGCTCACCTGACCTTCGTCTTGCATCTCCTCACATTAGCTTCGGCACGCGGCAAACTGGGGCAAATTCCGAAAATCTCCGCTCTTTGCACAGAGTCCCGGCCACCTCCAGCACCATAAATCAACCGAAATTGGCTCTGATAAACGCTCATTCGCTGGTAAATAAGACCTTCTTGCTGAATGATTTTTTCTCCTCTCATAAGTTGGATTTCATGTTTATCACTGAATCTTGGACTCAGGTAGGAGATTTAAGTCCTTTTTCCAAACTGGTTCCAAACGATTGCTCGTTTTTTAATTCTCCCCGGCAAAATGGTTGAGGGGCGGCCTAGTGACTGTTTTAAAAAATACTTTTTTCTCTCGCTGTCAGCGAATTGTTGCAAAAGTTTTTTCCAGTTTTGAAGCTCAGCTATTAAGTTTTGAGTGGAACGGTCCTATTCTGTTAGCTGTGTTGTATCGCCCGCCACATCTGGTTAAATATTTTATTCTTGAACTTAAGGAGTTAATGGGGTAAATCACTACAAATTATGATCGTTTTATATTCGTTGGTGATTTTAATGTTCATGTTTGTTGCCCATCAAACTCCCTTGAGCTTGAGCTTTCTAATGCAATTATCTCTGACCACAAGCCTATTTTATTCTCTTTGTCACTACCAAATCTACCTTCTCTGTGATGTTGTTAAGCTGTCTCGGACTTATTCCTCTCGGTTCCACCTGGATTTTAACGTGCTTTTTAAGGAACTGAGCTCACAGTTGTTCTTCGACATATCACTTTTTGATCTGAATGTCGACCAACATTTTGAGATGCTAAATAATGTATGGATGGACATTTTAAATGTGACTGCTCCTCTCAAATTTTTTAAACAAAAAACTAAATCTGAAAGGTGGTTAACTCCCGAAATCCGCTCTTTAAGACAACCGTGCAGAAAAGCAGAGCGAAAATGGAAAAAGGATAGACTTCAATCTTCACATGAGGTGTATAAGTCTTCTCTTCTGACCTACCAGACTGCTGCTAAGTCTGCAAAGGCAGCATATTTCTCTAGTCTGATTTTAAACAATCAAAATAAGCCAAATGTTTTGTTTTCTGTCATAAATGCTCTCTTAAATCCATCTGTTAATTGTATACCAAATCCATCAAATGAACTATGTGAAAGATTCTTGAGCTTCTTTTCTGAAAAAAATTGTAAATTTGAGATCTCAGGTGATATCTGAGAATATCTGTCACAGGTGTGTTACTGTTTAGTTCCTGTTTTTACTTATTTGGTCCTTCCAGTTCCTTTTCCCATTATTAGCAATCACCTGTTCCTTGTTTTTAGTTATCGTCTTCACCTGTCTGTCCCTCGTTATATGCTATTTGAGTTCAAGCCCGTTCTGTTCTCCCTTGTCTGGAATTGAATGTCAACCCCTCGTCCTATGTGTGAGTTCCTGTCTGTGTGTTCTTTATTTGGAGAAATAAAGACTGTTTCCTGTTAATCCTCTTCGTCTCCATGCTCCTTTGTCTCCTTGTCTCCACCACAGTAGACAACCCGTGACAGTAACCACTTATAATGATCCTGTTTTTGTTGAGGTTTCCTAGTCATCAACTGTATGGGAGACCTTTGATCCAATTTCTTTGCAATTCCTCCCTGAAACTATTATCTTCCTCAAAACTTCGTTCTGTCCTCACAATGCAATACACCCTCAGTATTTTAAATTGTTAATTGAGTCTGTTGGCCCCACTTTACTTTCCCTACTGAACAAATGCTTATCAATTGGTTTGGTTCCTGCATGCTTGAAATTGGCCTCTGTTACTCCTTTGCTCAAGAAGCCTTCCTTAGACTTGTCTGTTTTGAACAACTACCGTCCAATTTCTGTGGTCCCTTTTATCTCTAAGGCACTGGAAAAGATTGTGTTGTGTCAGCTAAAAATTTTTCTAAGTACAAATCACATCTCAGAAATCTTTCAGTCTGGTTTCAAGCCTTTCCATAGCACTGAGTCAGCTCTGCTGAGAGTGTTAAACGATATCTTAGTTGCGTGATTTTAATTCTCTTAGACCTGACTGCTGCCTTTGACACTACAGATCATCAGTTACTCCTGTCTAGATTAGAATCTTGTGTGGGGCTAAAAGGCTCAGTCTTGAATTGGTTTAAATCTTATTTAACGGATCGATATTTTTCAGTCAAAATTGGCAACTTTACCTCCTCTGCTGCCCATCTCAATTTTGAACTTCCCCATGGATCTACCTTAGTACCTCTGCTTTTCTCCCTCTACATGCTTCCTTTAGGTTCGATTCTGAGAAGGTGTGGTGTATCTTTCCATTTCTATGCCAATGATACCCAGATCTATCTGCCAATTAAAATAAATGATCCTTTAGCCATTGATTCCTTATTTACATGTCTTGATGAGGTAAAGCATTGGTTGACTAGTAACATTTTAACCTTAAATGACTCAAAGACTGAGGTCATTGTCTTTGGCCCATCTGACAATTTCAAATTTAACAACTCAATCTTGGATAGCCTGGAAGTTTTTGAATGAAAGTGTGTTAGGAACCTTGGTGTTTTCTTAGACAGTCAGCTCACTCTAGAAATACACGTCTCCTCGGTTGTTACTTTTTTTTAGCTCCGCTTACTTTCTAAAATCAAACATTTTCTGCCTGAAAAACCTATTGAGACAGCTGCTCATGCGTTTATTTCCTCTCGATTGGACTATTGCAACTCTTTGTATTGTGGTATCTCAAAGTCCCAAGTAGCTCGTTTCAATTGGTCCAAAACGCAGCAGCCAAATTTCTTAAAAAAGGCTGCAAATTTGATCCTGCCACCCCCTTTCTGCAAGCTCTTCATTGACTTCCTGTTAATTTTAGGATACATTTCAAAATTATTTTATTTGTTTATAAATGTTTACACAATCTTGCCCCGCGTTACCTATCAGAATTGCTGCATCCTTACAGTCCTACCAGAGATTTAAGATCTGGTAATCAAAACCTACTTATGGTTCACTCCACAAGGCTGAAACGCAGAGGAGATAGAGCTTTCTCGGTGATGGGCCATTAATTGTGGAACAGCCAGCCAGCACCCCTTAGAGCTGCTCCATCTTTATAATTTTTTTAATCTCTTTTGAAAACTCATTTGTTTTCTGTAGCCTTTGCAAATTTATGTTGTGTGAATGTATTTTTATATTTGATCATTATGTTGTACAGCACTTTAGTCAGTTTTGTGATTGTTTTAAATGTGCTTTATAAATAAAAGAACTAGAACTAGAACTCCTCTGCAGAGGAACGGATGCTAAATGCTTTATGTCCTGGTCGTGCCCTGCAGGTTTACATCGACAGGACCAGCCTTTCAGGAGGAGTGATCAGATTCATTCCTGGGGCCTCCCGAACAAGGGGAATCTCATTTCTAAGCAACACCTCTCTCATTGGCTAATGGATGCCATCTCTTTGGCATATGAATCTAAGGGAGTGCTGCCTCCAGGGGCCCTCGGAGCACATTCTACTAGGGGCATGGTGGTCTCCTGGGCTCTATTTAAAGGGGTTTCCTTGCAGGACATTTGTGCCGCTGCGAGCTGGGCCTCACCACATACATTTGTCAGACAATACCAGCTTGATGTTAACTAGACCCCGGTAGCTCATTCTGTCTAGTTCTACTGACAACTCTCAGAGGGTTTTGCATGGTAATATACATGACAATGTTAATGTATTTTGTCTTGGCGGAATAGATCTGCTACTCTGCTGTTGCTGCCGCAGAGCAAGTACCGAGACTTGCTACTGCCAATCATCCACAACATGCTGTTGTGAGCATGTAAGAAATATTGCTGCTGCAAATATAACATACATGAAATAACCCCCATATAGCGTACATGAATCACCTCATAGCAGATCTATACAGGTGGAGCTAGGGAAGGTGGAGGGTTTCTGAAGCAATCTGCAACTGCTACGGCAAGCACTAATCATATATTTGAATTTTGAGCAGCGAGCTCATTGGCTACTGATACTGAGAGAACCAATCAGCTGTGCCATGTGATAACGATGTCATTAGGTCAGATTGAGTTATACCTATCGGACTGCGCCATCTAGAGTTTCATACCAGAACTCTGTCCTATATATCTAGATATATATTATATATATACTATAATATATTTATATAGATATAATATACTCCTTCAGCATGAGGTGTATGTCAGGTTTTGTATGCATGTTGCCATATGTAATTTCTTTTTATGTCTGGTATTGCATTCTCACTTTGTGGGGGGTCTGATACTTGGTGACGTGTCAAGCACTGCCTTTTCAGGTGACCATCCTCTGACTAACAGGGCTGCACTGAGTGTATTGGGCAACCGGGGAGTTGTCCATTACTCCCATAGGTGGATCTCAAACACAAGATGATGAAAGAGAACAATAGGTTACTGTTTGTAGCCCTGGTTCTCTGAAACATTGAGTGGAGAGAACCACCAAGTTTGCCCCGCTTGCTGCATGAGAAGTGAATATGCTCACTAAGGAAAGGTAGTGTGTGCAAGGGCTTTATGCTTTCGGTTAAGGGGCGGTCACTTACCTGCTATTGGGCACTCAAGCCACTCTATGTTTCAGAGAACCTGGGTTATGAACAGTAACCTATTGTTTTATCCACTGCATGAGTGGAACTTCACTGGAAACTTCCAGTTTTATATATTGTTCCTTTTGATAAGAAACAAAGTCTCATAATTTTTTTTTCAGGAAACTCAAAGAATAGAAATGCTGTTTTGACAGTCTTTGATGTGACGTGACAGATCGCTGTCAGTTAAAACGGCAGCCCAGAGCGTGAGTGAAAGTAATCATCCCTTCCTCCTTACTACTTGTTTTAATTCAAAATACACAATTGAACATCTCACGCCTCATGAAATTGCTCATCAAGTTTTTTTTAAAAACCAGCAGAAAGACGTCAATAAACAACATGTCACATAGCATTTCATTTACTTTAGTCAAGTCATCAGTGTTCACAGCTTGTTTTTTATTCTATAATAGTTTCCCCAGTGTAACATTTAAGAAATATTAACTAGTACTCACTACTCGTATTTTACTTTACCTGTTAGTGATGTCTTAATTATTTAATGCATTTTTAAATAAATCTGTTATGAAACAAGTTATGACACCACTGTCTAAATTTCAACAACAAACCGAAATTTTATAATTTATAAGTGACGTTAAAAACTAACACAATGTGCATTTTATATTTTGCAATACTTTTTTAAGTTGGTGTTGATTATTATTATCTTAAAATTAAAATACTTTACTTTGTTTTATTGTAACCTTATGGTAAGGTATTAATTTTGTTACCTTAATGGTAATGTAAAGGGCTCCCTATAGTTTAGAGCATAAGCTGAGGTAGATTTTTATCCCTACAAAAATAAATTGAGTTTATCTATCTATCTATCTATCTATCTATCTATCTATCTATCTATCTATCTATCTTTGCTTTAATCACTGTCATCTTGGACTTATTCATGCCACTAGGTGACAGAATATAGCTTAATGCAAAAGCAATAGTTCCCAATGCCACTGTAGACATGAGCTATAGAGTGGTGCAGGTATGACATCAGAACCTAGAAGACTAACTTGGCACTGATTCCTTCAAGATTTTCCTGTGGGGTTTTATAATGGATTTTTCAAATTAAGTCTGTGGTAAACATAACTTGACTATACTTTGATGTTTTGTTCCACAACGTAAACTGCACACACCCATACAGAAAATTCACATTTTAAAGCAGTTATGTTTATTTTTAAAAATGCATCTTTCTAATAACTAACTAGATAAGACAGTTTTAGATGTCAGTATGTGCATTTTATACTAGTACCACTCTATTAGTAGTCAGTTGTGGTCAATTTATTCCTTCCAATAGTAGCAAGCTATGCAATGATAAAGACTAATTTGGCTGGTCTTATGGTAGAAACGTGACAACCCCAATGAGAAAACAGTAGCATGCAAGTAAACATTTTATTGTGAGTTGAGTTCTTACACGGGATGTAGGACAGCATGACGATGATCAAGAAGTAGTAATAGTCAAAGGACACATTGTATTTGTTGGGCAGCCTCAGGGAGTACATGCCAGATCTCCGCACATATGGTAAGGCGGCATGTATGGTCAGCAGTTCTCCAATTACTCCCAAGGGATACATGACAATAAACATGTTATACCTGAGGAAGACGGGAGAAAAAAGACAAAGAAAATAAATAAATTAGACTCAATTTGACATTAGACATCACTCATTATAAAATACACACACCAACAATTATTATGTAGCACTACGCTAACTTTAGTTACCATACATTGCTTCACAAGATATTAAATTTTTTAAAAATGATGTGGTTAATTATAATCAGGTTGAAGACGTAAGTTAGGCATTTATGCAAAATATGAGGTTAAATTCTGAATTAGAGCAACTTAGTTTTGGTTATACACTTGTTTGCAGAGTTGACACAGTATAAACTAATTACTAAAGCACTAAATAAATTTCCACTGCTAAAAGCTTCACAAGCTATTCATCCAAGCATGAGGACAGGAACTTCCCACTCTTGATTCTACATATGCCTGCTACATATCCCTGAACTGAATTATTTTTCATTGCTGGTGGGGTTAAAAAAATATCCCGCATGGGTGATGCTACTCCACCATCAGACCATACGTAATTCCAAAATAAAGATATTTTAAAAAATATTGCCAAGTAAAATACTGTAATGGATTGTCCTGAGCCCTTGATCACTTCCACTATGGAGTTAATTTATTATTTAAATTTTGATTCCTTCCATTTTTGTTTGATGCAGCATTTTGTATGTATATAAGTATGTTTTGGCTGTTTTAAACATTTAAAAAATAATTAATCTATCTTTATATCTTTTAGTTGTTTGGGGTGTAGGTAAATTAAACAATCTGCGGTGATGTCACATTTGTCAAGGCTCTGTAATTATAAACTTCATTCGTCCACTTCACAAAGTGGAACACACTTCATAATAGCAGCGGAGAAGTGCTTAAGGATGTTTGTGAGTGTGTGTCTAAAACTGAAGTGGAAATTGTGTTATTCAGTGGTTTTTCAAACCAGTCTTAGAGCACCCCAGCCAGAGAGTTAGTGACTCAGAGTCGCATTTTAATAGACTTCAGACTCGACTCCAGACCTGGCCTGAAAAGATTTCAGACCTGACTTGACTCAACAAGAAGGACTCGTGAATATTTTAAACACAACTCAAGTCTTTTATCTTTAACTACTGATATCATAAAGAAAGAACTTGGAAATTACTTATATGCTTTTACTATATCTGCATCACATATTTCCTTGTTGATGTAGATGGGACTCTTATCATAGTATTTGATGACGTATGGTGTATTTTTATTATTATTAAAGGGCCCCATCTTTAAAATATAACCATCTAAATGTAGACATAATGGAAGACTGCTTACATTTTTCTTTCTCTTCTTCTCTCTCTCCTCCTTCCTTTCTCCTCTCCGACATAAAAGTTTACTATTGCTTTATTATCTTTATGCTCCTTATGCTGTTACTATTCATAGAAATCTTTATGCAACATATAGCTCTACCTCTCTCCCTCATTATTGTAGTCTTTTTTTTTTGTTTGCTTGTTTCTTTCTGACAAATATGACAATCTTTATTCTTTATGTTCCTGAATTGTTTTCTATCTGTTTGTCTACATAGAAAACGTTTTTTATTGTGTTTTTACACAATAGGCAAGTCATACATTTTTTGATTATAAAAAATGTGTCGTCAAACATGTACTTATACAAATATGCAGTATATCAAACATTTTGAGCAGCTTCCAAAACTTAATAAACAATTTGAACAACAACAACATTATCATTTGAATGTCCCAACCCATTAGAATACTGTTATGGAACATTAGAGGATTTAGCTCCCGAGTAAACAAGAAAACAATTAGCTGGTTGTATTAGTCACCACTTTCATGCTACTTACAGCTCTAAAACACGAGGGGTGTCAATTCTAATTAGGAAAGAAATTTAATTTACTAAATAAAGCAACTATTACAGACACAGATGAACAATATATAATTGTCAGCGGTTGTTTCAGGAAAGATGGCATTACTATAGCAAATATTTATGGACCTAATACAGATACTCCATAATTTTTCCATTCTGTGTTCGCAGAACTAAGTAACTTCCCCAATGCCCCTATCATTCTAGGGGGTGACTTTAACACAGTACTTAATCCACAATCTTTCTAATCCAATAAATAAATACAAAACAACCAAGTCTGCAGTCACTATTTCTAAATACATGGAAGAACATGGACTGAAAGATATTTGGAGATTTCATAATTCTGATAGTAAAGAATTTGCATATTACTCGTCACTTCATATATCATATTCAAGAATAGAAATGCTCCTCATAAATAACTTTATCTTTATTTTTTCACCACATAAGCAGTGGTGGAAAGAGTACTGAAAAAATATACTCAAGTAAAAGTACCATTACCTTCCAAAAAATATGTAGTGTGAGTAGAGTAAAAAGTACTTGGCCAAAAAACTACTTGAGTAAGAGTAAAAGGGTAGCCTATTTAAAAGTACTCATGAGTATTGAGTAGTGAGTACTGAGCTGTGGATTCTACCCCCTCATAATAAACGCTGTACACCGGAAGTGTACTTTTGTGAATCAGCTCAAAGGGGAAATATTAATAATTAATCATAACTAGTTATAATTAATTACCGGTATGAATTTTTTTAGATCCGCTGTAGATATTTAGCTGCCTTCTCAGGGTCAACTGTCTGTCAATTCTAAGAACGTTACTTTCCTGGTTAAAGGAAATAACCTTCTAACTGTACAATTCTATAAGTTTGTAACATAAATCCGCATGATTATTGACTCCGGATATGAGCAAACAATGAACACGTCAAGTGCGATACAAGTAAGGTTTTATTAACTACAAAAACACTTAAACTAGACTAACATACTACATAAACACATAAACTGCTCTAACATCCTACATAAACACATAAACTGGTCTATCATCCTACATAAACACATAAACTGGTACAGTTGGTATAGGAAAGTGTTAAAGTTTAACTCAGTACAGAAAGATGCATAAAGAATGAATTTTATGGAACACTTTGCATATTCAGCAGATCTAAACCTGGGATACGTCAGATTCTTAGTTCAAACACACCTTTGTAAAAAGGTGCGTTATGATACTTAATGTATCAATTAATAATACTAAGTTTGATACTTGTGAGTCTCGTATGTCTGAAAGAGATTCCTGATGCAATCTTAAGTTTTCCAGTTGATCTTTGCTGAAGTTATTGATGAGAAAGAACCAGTTCTGAGTCAGAGAATCTTGATTGAAATGAAAGGACAAGGCCGAAGCCTGGCACAGATGCTTTTGGTATCCTGAAGCGTTTCTCACATCTTCATCTTAGCATCTGACCGAACCACCGACTGGGCGGGTCACATGAATTGTGGCCTTTAAGGTCGGAGAAGATCTCCGCTTTTCAAGATGGGCTTGTCCAATGAGAGGGATGGAAATTTCCTAGCGGGAGGTGGCTATTGCTGGAGGGTTTACGACTCTTTGTCTCTAGCATGGTAATTTGCATATGGAACTCAAATCAAAATTACTAAAGATTCTTAGAACACTAATATATATTGCCTATGTACCAATATATAATATACACGCTTGTTTCGATCTTAAGAAGGCGAATTCATAGATACTAGTCATGAAATAGTTACTTATATGAATGATTGGTTTATCGTAAGCACGAATAAAAATAGTCTATAATAATACCACCGGATTAATAAAAACAGCAATAATATACCCAATGGGCTGAAGGATCATGTGTTTCATTCAAAGAAAGGTTTTCCTATTAACTAATTAGTAGAAAAGTCCATTTCTACTGTGGATTTTCCTTATGGGGACAATGAGTGGGTTATCCCACTCACATTCCTGGGGGTCATAAAACCAGTGATATCAGGATTAGTTGTCATGGTGACCAAGGGGTCCTGGTGTTCAGCAGAAATCCTGGCATCCAGTTTATGGAGTGAGGGGACTGTGACGATTTGTTAATCTAATGAATATTTGATTTGTTAAATCAAATTAAAATTAGTGTGTCAGATTGGTCGAGACGCTACACATTTTAAAAACGTTGTACATTCTGTAATTCACATTCTTGTTTGTCATAAAGAATGAAGAGTATCTATCATCCAGTAGTTTTAATTTTGATTGCCAACTCTTTAAAATACATTAAAAAAGCACGGAAACTGTATTCAGTTGAAGAAAAGATGAAAGTTTTTCTCAGTACAATCATCCCCATTTAATAGTCATAAAGTTTGAAAAAATAGATTTATAATAATGTGTAAGGCCACTGAGACAGCATATGCTGTTTTTGCACATAAAATATTAATGTTTAGAACAGTGCAAATACAAACACCATTAGAAACTCATATTTCAGCATCACACACCATGATATGGGTTCAAATGAGAGCCCATTTCTCTCCAAAACGGTGCCAGTTTTAGCGTTTTGCAATAAAGAAATAAGAATAACTAAACTTGATAATTTATGTTACAATTTTAACATAAATGCACATTGTTCTAGAAGGATGGCATCATGCCATACCTTTTACACATTTACTCGAATTGTTATGCTGATAATACAATTTGTAAGGAAAAAGGCATTAAATAGCGCTGTATTTCTGGGGAAACTATTTCAAGGAAAACACACACACACACGCACTTCTCTTTGCTGAGCCGCGGCGGTCTCGGTGAATCGGCAGCATCCACAACTGAACGGAACTAAAAGTGTTGAACTTGAAAATTGTTTATGCGCGAGTGCACTTGCTAATTGAAGGCGGATTGTATAAAATGGATTTTTAAAAAAAAGTTTATTAACGAGCTGCAGTTTTATTACATCAGGCGCTGGCACAGATGCAGTATATTAACGCCACGGGTCATCAATAAGGTGCAGATTTGGTCCTCAATTTGTGTTTCCAACACACTTTTTCACAGCGTGCATCATGCGCTCAAACTCATCAAAAGTCAACAAGTTCAACAAGCAACGACTTATCCAAGTGACTGCTGCAGAACGCACGCGAGAGAGAGTCGAGGCAGCACAGATCGCACGTCTCATATTGAGTGGGAATTTACCGAACGTGGCACTTGCGGGAGTTAACACTGTATGCAATACACACACCAAATTTCAGGCCGTGTAGATAGGCAAGCATATATACAAATCATTTAGTAAGCAGAAATCCGAAATTTACCTTAACATATTAAGTTAGAGGAAGATGCGACTGAATTGATGCTTGAAGAATGCACTTCCAGCAGCCATGATAAACAGTTGGCAGTTAAGGTTTTCTATGCACAATTTGATTTGACGAAAGTCACTAGACCTATTACTCTCTATCCAATCACGTTGATGGATAAAAATAAAATTAAAATAAGCATGTAACGACCACAAACGGAGGAAAATAGCGGAGACCATTTTCTCCTTTATGGAGACCAATGACAACCGCAGACATTTCTCCTTCTACACTATGGGAAACTGCTAAGGTGGTAGGTAATTAGAGACAAAATAATAGCATTTTGCTACTCAAGAAAAAAAGAAAGAAGAAATGAGAAAAGAACAAGAGCTTAGATATGAGATAAAAAGATTAGAGAGGTTACTAGCTAGTACATTTTCTGACAAAATTTCAAAAGATCTTATAAAAACTAGACAAGAACTTAATAATATTAATAAAATAATAGAATACTCTGTTTTACAGCTGCAACAAAAGCACTATGAATTTGGAGATAAAACAGGGAAATTGCCATCAAATCTGTTTGTATCTCTAGTAATACTAGATTTTTCTACGTTTTCAGCTATCCAAGATAATACAGATACTACAACACAAGATCCATATTTAATAAACAAGACATTTAAATCCTTCTATTCTAGATTATACTCTTCAACAAATACATCAATGATAAAAGAAGCAGACATTTTTCTGAAGAATATTTCACTTTCTCATAAGTGTAAAATCCAAACAGTCATCTTGGAACAATCATTAACAATGAAAGAATTTAAGACAGCATAGCTTGTTTGCAATCACGTGATTCTGACGTGCGGAATTCAGATGGAGGGCAGGAAGTAAAAACAGAATGGACAGCCTGGTCTCATGTTTATACGTAGGTATTAATACGTAACATTTACAAGCACAAAACGTACACTTTTGTAAGTTTTTATTCATGCTAAAGCGTACAATTTAGATGTATTTCAATGTTTAAAACGTACAAATCGCTACGTATTTTTAGCTTAAAAACTTAAAAATATTTACGTATCTTTTAGATATTCGTATCAATGCATTTTTATCATTTTTATCAATAAGCGATTAAGATTTTTAGACCCCTTAACCTACCCACAAACCTAAACCTACCCATTTTATAGCGAAGCTGCATTTTTTTTTAATCATTTTATCGATAAGCAATTTAGATTTTTAGACCCTTAACCTACCCCCAAACCTAAACCTACCCATTTCATAGCGAATATATAAGGATATAAAATGCAAATGACCGAAATATGCAGGGAAATAAAACTTTTAGTAACAATATAGTTTTAAAATATATTTATAGTCGCTAATTCCACTCCTACCTATAAGCCTAAACATTTCTGTACAGTATAAGAAAAACATAACAGACAGATAAATGCAATTAACGTTACAATCATTTATTTATTGCAAAAAAAAAATGTCAAAAGCAGTACCAAAAGCAGTCCAAATGACGATGTGTTGCAGCCGCAGTCCTCTCTGGCGGAATACAGTAGGTTTGTGTGATCCAGAGCAGAATTTATTTTGTTAATCGCTGAAAATATTATCCAGATAATTTTCCCGATCCACTCCGTGAACTCATGAAGGTGTGTGTGCATCATTCAAACACACCTCACCAGAACCACGGCATGTCGCAATCTGTGACGAAGCAGGCGAGAGCCAAGGAGCGTTCGATTATCCTGCCGTAAAACCTGTCGTTTGAAGCGTCAACATTTGAATTTGTAAAGAGCGTGTCAGTCAGCGCGGGCTTTGCTGCTTACGGTCACTGGACTCGCTGCTCAGGATGGAGAAGCAAGCAGATCGCCGAAAAAATAACCCTGATTGCAAACAAGCTATTTCAAAAGTGAATCCCGCATTTATATGAGGGATGCAGGATATATGTCAAGTCTGAAACTTTGCTGCATGTACAGGGTATGTGGCCATTGGTCCTGTTTTGCAGCACGTGAAACAAAACTTTTATTCAAATTCTGAATTGATTATAGCCTAGAAAGCGAGCAAATAGCGCTTACATATAATCACTAAAAAGCTGTCACTCACTTCAATTTATCGCAATCTCATGATGTTCCTTTATAATCAGTGAAGCTTTCTGAACTGCAAATAATATCTTATTTACATCATGTCTACGTGTGGCATTTAGCATTGAGTGAATTCTGACTGTCTCATGCTGAATGCATGAGTTGGCTGCCCTGTACCTACTGTATTTATATATTTATTATTCATATCTTAATATATTATATCTTATATTAACCATTTGCACACACGAGCATTACCCAAACTGTGCCTCGGCTCCTCCCGACCACAGACGCAGGTTTACAAGCCACTTTTTCCTGTGTTTTTCAGTCAATTTCTTGCCTTTTCCCCCCTTATGAACAACAAATTTTCGTACACAATAAAAGCTCATTGTGGTTTCTCGATTTGATAGATTTGAGCATCCATAAACAACGTAAAACATAGGCATTTTGAGTTTCTGCTAGCGATTCCTATATAGAAAAATCACTTCCTGCATTTCACACCACAGCAATGACGTCATGTGCAAACAAACTATTAGATCACATACCTAATAATAAATCTGCTGGATCAGATGGCTACACAACTGAATATTATAAACTGGGATATGATATCAACCCTGTATATAAGAATGATCACTGATATTTTACATACAGATTAAATTCCGAAACATATGAATACAGCACTAATCACTCTAATCTTAAAACCAAACAAACACCAATTGCAGTGTGCTAAATCAATTATCTCTTATAAATACAGATCTAAAAATAATTAGTAAAGCCTTAGCCATGAGGCTAGAGACTGCTATCCCGACACTAATTCACGCAGACCAAACCAGATTTATTAAAGGTAGACATACAAAAGACAACATTCAGATTATTTAACATAATACATTTAGCTAATGACACAACTTAAATTTATTACCCCATCTCCATGTGTGATTGCTACATTAGATGCCGAAAGGCATTCGTTAAGGTCAGTTGGTCTTTCCTTTTTGCCACACTCAATCAATTTAGTTTTGGAGAATATTTTACAAATTGGATCAAATTATTATATAAACTCCCAACAGCATTGGCCGTGACTAATGTTCAATGTTTGCTGTTCAAGCGCCAGCAAAATACAGTGTAAAGAAATACTCTTTGAGAGAAGCAGTCAATCAACAGAAGCTAAAAGCAGCTCATAAGTGTATTTATTTCTTTTAAATCATTCTCTTTCCTACTACTTCCTTTCTGTTTTCAGTTTTTATAACCAATTTATAACCAATGTGTTTCCAGATCCCTACTATCACTACCAGTGTTGGGCAAGTTACTCTGAAAATGTAATCAAATTACTGATTACTGATTACTCCTTTTAAAAGTAATCACGATACTGTTCTGATTACTTTATTTCAAAAGTAACTATTTCAAAAGTAATTAGTTACATTACTAGTTACTTATGTGACACTGTCACACAGGACACATGTTTTAACCTGCTCAATATACTTTTTATTATTTTATGTATATTTGAGTTTTAATAGGTTTTCATGTTGTCTTAGCCATTTTAATGTATGTCTTTAAATGAGTTTGGGTCTGCCTGTCATGTGACTGATCACATGACAGGAAGTAGGAAATGGACAGCATAAAGGAGGCAGCATGTCAAACAAGCATGGTCGTTGCTCTCATTACGACCAAGTGGTGATCACCTGCAAACTGGAATAGTGGAGTTACCTTTGTGGACTTACCTTTCCAGCACTTTGGATTAACACTACAGCGGACTTTTGTATATACAATGTTGGACACTTTTGGGGACATTCACTTTGGGACTAGCAACACACTGGATTTCTTAAGGACTGTTTTAATGGTATGAAACTGAAAGCCTCTGTACTTTTAACAGCCTAAGTTATTCTAGTTTTGTGTTGTTTTAAGTCTCTTGTGAATATTGTAAATATATATTTGATTTTCATTTTTAACATTGTTGTCTGTCTCATCTTTTAAACACTCAAAGCTCTCACATAGTATAATCTGACCCCTTTTTAACAAACGTAACATCTTCCAATAAGGCCGATCGTTACACTGTGTTGAGAAGAGTGTTTTAAGATGACAACAAAGCAAGTTAATGCTGCTTCTTTTAATACATCTGCTGGTTTTAATGATGAACAGGTTTTACATCACTGTGAGTGTGTACAGCTTCGCGCTGAGTTGGTTGCTCTTAAAAACATTGTTTTAAACTTGGAGAAGGATTTTAAAGACTCTGTTGGAAGTAATCTTAACCGTGAAGTGTGTTTAAGAGAGGCTGTGGATTTTAAATTTGAAAAAGTGGAGGAATCTATCAAGGATGCCGTGGCGACACTAGAGAGAGAGGTCATCGACTGTTTTAAGAGGAGAGACAAGAAATGGGCGAAACAGCTGAAGCAAACAAAGGATCCAGAAGCCACCATCTCTCCTCCCACTGCGACGACCAGCCCAGTGCCGCCCATGTTAACCCCTGGCTTTCCTCCAGCCAACCATCCCTGCACATCTACCACTTCATGGACAACCAACAGAGCGACCGATGCAGAATTCTACGCCCCCACTCCATCTGGGCCAGAATTCAACCACAGCTTCTCCATCCTCCCCTTCTCCAGAGAGCAACTCAGCAGCGCGCAGGGTGATGACGGCACTCTCCAGGGACTTTCCATCTCTCCCTCCACTCCACCGACCAACAGGATCGAAGTGCAGGAGCACCAGGGCTTGCTTTACCGGCGGATCCAGAAGGGGGATGACGTCTACAAGATCCAGCTCGTCATTCCTAAGAACCTGGTCCAGCAGATGGCACTTCCAACAGAGGACAGCAGAGAAACACCATGGGCGTCTAAAGACCCTTCTGCAGATCCTGGAAGTTGCCTGGTGGCCCTCAGTCCACAGTGATATCTGGGCGTTCGTCCGGGACTGCAAGCCGTGTGGTGTGGAGGCCAAGGAGTGTGTTGTCATCAACCCTACCAAGAAACCACCTCATCCACCTCATCCCTGTTCATCAGCATCAACATCATCCATGAAAAAGACCCCCAAGCCGGTTTGGAGGAAACGCCAGGGGGGCAGGCCGACCAGCATGGCTGGATGCAACGTCATCCTGGGAGGATCGGTGCCACCTACCTTAGGACACCCAAGCTGGTATGGGACTCAACCTCTCTCGCCTAAATTCCTCCGGCAGACTAGAGCCTGTGTGGCAAAGCCTAGTTTTACCTTATTTTTTACAAAGACATTTTAAATCACACATTCAAGAGGACACCTACCACAGGGACAATGGCTGACATGACCTTAAAGGGCTAGTTCCTTCCCCCGGGAGTCATAGACTAAGGGACGGGGGGGGGACGACGACTATGTGACAGTTACACAGGACACATGTTTTAACCTGCTCAATATACTTTTTATTATTTTATGTATATTTGAGTTTTAATAGGTTTTCCTATTAAGAATTATTTTCTATTTAGAATAGCCATTTTATTCTTCTTAACCATTTTAATGTGTGTATGTCTTTAAATGAGTTTGGATCTGCCTGTCATGTGACTGATCACATGACAGGAAGTAGGAAATGGACAGCATAAAGGAGGCAGCATGTCAAACAAGCATGGTCGTTGCTCTTATTACGACCAAGTGGTGATCACCTGCAAACTGGAATAGTGGAGTTACCTTTGTGGACTTACCTTTCCAGCACTTTGGATTAACACTACAGTGGACTTTTGTATATACACTGGTGGACACTTTTGGGGACACTCACTTTGGGACTAGCAACACACTGGATTTCTTAAGAACTGTTTTAATGGTATGAAACTGAAAGACTCTGTACTTTTAACAGCCTAAGTTATTCTAGTTTTGTGTTTTAAATCTCTTGTGAATATTGTAAATACATATTTGATTTTCACCTTTAACATTGCTGTCTGTCTCATCTTTTAAACACTCAAAGCTCTCACATAGTATAATATGACCCCTTTTTAACAAACGTAACATCTTCCAATAAGGCAGATCGTTACAACTTAACTTTTTTCTCCATGAAATTTATGAAATCCCACACGCTCCTGATACATATTTGTTATTAAAGCATCAACATTCAGAACACTGTTATTTTTAACTAAAGCAAGCGGCTGCTGCATGCATGGTTTGGCATGGCAGAATGCCAGCAAAGAGCGCTGCATTTATAATCTCTAAAAGACATCTCAGTTCATCGCACTCTCACAAATCTCTGTTATAACACAATAAATAGGCTATATGCATAATTAATCTTTCATAATGTCTACAATTCGTGTGTTATAATGAGAGGATTCGTGAGCACACAAATTTCAGCACTGCATTGCTCGACACTGCAAACACGTGTTATAGCCTAAATAGAAACTCTGTATACGCTTTCACCTGTTAATCGTTTATATTTTATATTAGTTCATGTTGCTTTTGTGCAATAGATGAATAACAATTTATTTGTTTTAGATATTTTATGTTTAGATATTTCTATTTTGCGGGAGTCCCGTGAATCATTTTATTCTCCTGCATCCCGCACCAGCACTCGCCCATCTTGTCCCAAGTCGCACTCTGTTGCGTCGGGTCATGCGGGAGCAGGTCTCTAATCCACTGGCACTTGACTCGACAATGCGTGAGCATTCTCATTCTACAATCTCTAGATTATAAAACACTGCATTCTGTCAGCTATGTAACGCGGCAGTAACGTATAGACACCTCGGCTTGTAACTATACTCCAATTACTATTTTGAAAATTATAACGCGATAAATTACTCCGTACTAAAAAAAGTAATCAAATTACAGTAACGCGTTACTAAGTAATGCGTTACTGCCCAACACTGATCACTACCACTCGCGAACCATTGTAATAAATCAGCTCAAAAGGGAAATATTTATGACTAATTATAACTGGTTATGATTAATAATAAATATTTAGATTAGATCTTAGAATTAACTGTAGCAGAATCAATATTACAATTATTTGATCTGTCCGTCCACCGAGCAGACTATATAATCATTTATCAATTCAAGGAAGTATTATTTTCCTGGCCAAGGAAGAATAAACTGTCATTCTTTATGCAGTGCTAGCAGTAATTTACCATGTAAGGGATCAAACATTCAGTGACTTCGAATTGTGAGCAATGCACAGAGGCAATCAATTGTGAATATAAGGAATTTAATAAATGAAACTTTATCTAACATATAACTAAACTAAGCACAACACATATATCCAGAATGAAGGAAGTAACGGAAGAAGAGCAGAGAATAGTAAAAGAATGGCAGTATTTCACATAAATTAACCACAACCTAATGAGAATCATCAATGAATCAAAAATTAAACATGCCTCGAATATAGTTTTAACTGCTACGCATGGCTTCGATTGCGGACCATGATTCCTGGAAGTTTTCTTTGTCTTCTTCTGAAGATAGGAAAGTCCACAGTGGATCGAAGTTACTTGAAGATAAAAACTGCCAGAAAATCCAACTCAAAGAGGAGAGTCTTAGTGTGTCGTCTCAAAAGAAGAGGTTTTCTGAGCAAAGATCAGAAAACCTTTCTAAAGATTGGGTAAAAAGTGTTTCATCGCCTGGGATGACTTCTGTGCAGCAGTGAAGTGCTCCGTGAAACTCTTGACCACGGGTCTGAACAGGCCAGTGGGGGAAACTGGGGAATCAAGGAAGGGGACCTTATCCACGTCCTTGATCTCAGTAAGGTTTAGCCATAATTGGTGCTCGAGCACCACTAGGCTGGTGGTGCGTAGAGCCAGGTCAGTCACGCAGCGCAGTTCTTTTAACGTCACTGGGTCAGGGCCAGACTCGTTAATGCATCTGAGTTTGGCCTGAAAGACCTGGAGAACTGCCATGGAGTTAAGTGCCGAGGCTGCTTGTCCAGCCAAAGAGTAAGCTCATCCATCAAGGGCTGAAGTTATCCTACATGGCTTGGACGGGTGGGCGACCTTCGCCTTCCATCTGATGGAGGTGGGTGGGTAGAGGTGTGTGGCCACAGA
This sequence comes from Sinocyclocheilus anophthalmus, assembly GCA_018155175.1. Classification (NCBI taxonomy): domain Eukaryota; kingdom Metazoa; phylum Chordata; class Actinopteri; order Cypriniformes; family Cyprinidae; genus Sinocyclocheilus; species Sinocyclocheilus anophthalmus. Next base: position 32,707 of record JADLZN010003412.1, read on the forward strand.
CTCATCCAGGGGAGGCAGTCTCTCATACCCCCTTTCTTCAGCGCCGTCGACCGATGTGAGGGTGGACGAAATGGAAGTACGCAGGCGAGCCGAGTAGGGGGCACACCACAACTTGGTGAGCTCATAATGGAACTCTGGGAAGAACGGAGAGGCTCACTGACAAGGGGCCTGGCGGTGCGCCGGAATGAACCATTCGTCCAGGCGGCTGCGAGAACAAGTCACTTGCGGCAGCAGAGGGACGCTGGTCTGGGTGAGAAAAGAGGACAGGAGAAGTCTCTCTGTAGGGAGATAGTATGGCACGTGGGGTCTGAGCCGGCATGAGCTCGCTCATCTCAGAGCGCTGAGGACCTCTGCCCTGCTGTTTTTTTTTTACTTTACCTTGTAGCATCCCTGGGACATATTTTGTCTTTAAAATAGAACCTTGTCCTTAGTTCCTTACAGCCTAAAACAGCAAAAGATCCAACACCCACAAAAACACTGACCATGCAAATAAATACAGTAAACAACCGGATAAAAATTATTTTATTATGTATGGAAAGCACACTCTTTCTCCCATTGTCTCTCCCATACAAACACATATAGTACAGACACACACACAAACTAGGGCTGCAACAAACGATTATTTTGATAATCGATTAATCTAACAATTATTACAATGATTGATTAACTAATCATCGATTATTTCACTGATTAATCAGTAGACTTTGATTGATTATTCAACTTTTGCCATTAGTTAAAATATTGAGTTATACATATTCAAACAAACAAAGGTAATCATTTCAGCTTTTGAAAATCATATTATGTAATTCCAATTATTTTACATAATAATTTGTATAATTTATACAAATAAATATATTTGGCACACAAAATGAGATGACAGACAGAAACTTTCATTCACCATTTATTTAGCTTTATGAAAAAGTAACTGAATGACATCATTCTGCCTAACATCTCCTTTTAAGTCATATGAATAAGAAAAAAAATAAAGGTAAGTGATGAGATGTTTTATTTTTGGATAAACTATTTTATTCACAACATAATCTCTCTTTAATATACCTTATAGGGTTATTATAATCAAAGCAGTCCTGAGCTAGATCAAGCTTTGATAAAAAAAAAAGCTTAGAATACAGGAGTATATTTACTCCTGTACTCCCTCTTTCTACTCCTTCGAAAAAAGTGACTCTATCCAATGTGCCACCTCTCTCGTTATGGTAAATTGGTTTCTCCGATTAAAATGATTCCAACTGGGTGCTTTTGAAGCATGTTGTGTCATTTAGGCGCTATGTCTACATGATTCTACAAGACAATCTGCATGAATTGGATTTGTTTTGAAACTTTTGTCATGACGAGTTTAATTGTCATTTTTGCTACAACTAATAGCAGGAAGTGTTTTGGATGTGGTGAATCAGGGCATGTTATCCGAGCTTGTACAAGCAAATTGAATAAGCCAGAAAATAGTCATCCACCGGCTGATGGTGAGAGAAATGTCATTACGCATGTTGAGGAGAATTTTAGCGCTGCCTTGCCTACTGTTGTTGAGGTGCCTGAAACAAGTGTGGTGCAAAAAAAACTGTACCAATAGTAAATGCTGAGAGAATTACAGAAGTGATGCCGTCAGCTAAGCCTACGGAAGGGTAGAATGTTGTTGACACTGATGCGGAAAGGGATAAAGTATCCATGGTGAATGTTCAGTTAGCGAGTCAGGTGAATGAGTTGCGAAACATGATACCTGTTTCTGATGCAGAAAAGCTAGTTCATGCATTCATGACCTCTAGACTGGACTACTGTAATGCACTGCTAGCTGGTTGTCCTGCATCTTCAATAAACAAGCTACAGGTAGTCCAAAATCCAGCACCTAGAGTCCTTACCAGGTCAAAAAAAAATATGATCATATTACCCCAATTTTACAAGTCTCTGCACTGGCTACCTATTAAGTTCCGTATCAGTTACAAAATATTATTACTTGCCTATAAGGCCCTTAATGGGTTAGCTCCTGCGTACCTAACTAGTCTTCTACCACGCTACAATCCATCACGCTCCCTAAGATCGCAAAACTCTGGACTTTTGGTAGTACCTAGGATAGCATAGTCCACTAAAGGAGGTAGAGCTTTTTCACATTTGGCTCCCAAACTCTGGAATAGCCTTCCTGATAACGTTCGGGGTTCAGACACTCTCTCTGTTTAAATCTAGATTAAAGACACATCTCTTTGGCCAAGCATTCAAATAATGCATCTCATAATCTTGTACTGCAGTCATATCTGATCAAATGCACATTATTATTCTTTAGTTTGGGTTAAACAAATCAATTTTGCTTGGTTGGAACAGCAGCTATGCTAATTATGTCTCTATTTGTTTCTCTGTTTTTTGCCACGGGATGTAACTAGGATTTACACAAGCTTCAGTCTGGATCTAGAACACCTGAGAAGAGATGATGCCAACCCCTCAGAGGACCTAAGATGATGCCAACCCTGAAACAATTTACAGAACTACCACATTTTGCTATAGTTTGATTGCATCATATAATAATTGCTGTTAAAAGTGTTCATCATCTGTTTTATTACAAAATTGTAATTTATCTTAAATTGATTTTTCTGTGCCATTCTGTTCCCCCCCCCCCAGGGAGCCCCTGCCATATTTACATCAACTTGACAGTCACCACTGATAAGCTACTACTAAATATTGTAGAAACTTAATTTGCTGTAAAGTTGCTTTGCAATGATTTGTATGGTGAAAAGCGCTGTACAAATAAACTTGACGACCATTTAGCGCCCAAACTCTGGAATAACCTACCTAACATTGTTTCGGGAGGCAGACACACTCTTGCAGTTTAAATCTAGATTTCCACATACTGTACATTATTGTTTCTCCTCTATGCCCCACCTATCTGAAACGCGTAGATTTTTACAAAGCTCATCGTCTGAAAAAGCGAGGTGTGCTCTGATTGGTCAGCTATCCATGCGTTGTGATTGGCCGAATACCTCAAGCGTGAGACCGAAATGTTACGCCCCTCACATACTGTGTTGATGCCGTGTCCGGCCGGAGCTACGAGACATAAACATTAAAACCCACTATAAACGAGGCATTCGTTGCATCCAATGGGGACATAATTACTGATTAGAATTACTTATACTGTCTTTTTACTTATACTGTACTTTACTGGCTTAGCGTGTGCTGAGGCTGGGATAGAGTGAGCTGAGGCGGCGGGGTTGCCCGGCGGATATCGTCCACTTTTGGAAGACCAAACAAAGTAGTTCGCTTTCACAAAGAAACACAGAGTCTTCACGACATGGCGGCAGCGTCAACAAAACTACAGTAACTAAAAGTTACACCTTATTTCTTTGTGTGAACATTTGGGCGGCGGTATGCAAATCTTCCCAGATAGTGACGTTGATATGTGGGGGCGTGTTGAACGAGACGTTTTAGGTAGGGGTGGCTGACTCTGAACTTTTATAAAGATATCTCTTTGGATTTGAGACTTTATTCTTAGCAACTTTACAGATCTTCTTTATACACCAACAGCTTGTAACACTTCAAAGAGAAAAAAAAATCGCATCATATGACCCCTATAAGAATGTAGGGCTTCTGAAAAGTATGTTTATTTCTATGCACTCAATACTTTGTTGGCTCTCCTTTGCATGAATTACTGCATCATGTGGCATGCATTGAGGCAATCAGCCGTTGTGACACTGCTGAGGTGTAATGGAATCCCAGGTTGCTTTGATAGCGGCCTTCAGTGTCATCTGCATTGTTGGGTCTGGTGTTCTCTCATCTTCCTCTTGACAATACCCCATTGATTCTCTATGGGGTTCAGGTCAGGTGAGTTTGCTGGCCAATCAAGCACAGTAACACCATGGTCATTGAACCAGCTTTTGGTACTTTTGGCAGTGTAGGAGGTGCCAAGTCCTGCTGGAAAATGAAATCAGCATCTCCATAAAGCTTGTCAGCAGAAGTAAGCATGAAGTGCTCTAAAATTTCCTGGTAGATGGCTGCGTTGACTGTGGATTTCAGAAAGCACAGTGGACCAACACCAGCAGATGACATGGCAGCTCAAATCATCACTGACTGTGGAAACTTCACACTGGACTTCAAGCAACTTGGTTTCTGTGCCTCTCCACTCTTCCTCCATACTCTGGGACCTTGATTTCCAAATGACATGTAAAATTTACTTTCATCTGAAAGAGGACTTTGGACCACTGTGCAACAGTCCAGTTCTTTTTCTCCACAGCCCAGGTAAGACGCTTCTGACGTTGTCTCTGGTTCAGGAGTGGCTTGACATGAGAAATGCGACATTTGTAGCCCATGTCTAGGATTCGTCTGTGCGTAGTGGCTCTTGAAAAGACAGATGTCCAGCCTCAGTCCACTCCTTGTGAAGCTCCCCCAAATTCTTACTGGTGCACCTTTTCCTACCAAACTTTTTCCTTCCACTCAACTTTCTACGAATATGCTTGGAAACAGCACTATGTGAACAACCAGCTTCTTTAGCAATTAAATTTTGTGGCTTACCCTCCTTGTGGATTGTCAATGACTGTCTTCTGGACATCTTTCAAGTCAGCAGTCTTCCCCATGATTGTGTAGCCTATTGACCCAGACTGAGAGACCATTTAAAGGCTCAGGAAACCTTTGCAGGTGTTTTGAGGTAATTAGCTGATTAGGGTGTGATACCATGATTTTCCAATATTGAACTTTTTCACAATATTCTAATTTTCTGATACACTGAATTTGGGGTTTTCATTATCTGTAAGCCATAATTATCAAAATTTCAAGAAATAAAGGCTTCAAATATTTCATTGTGTAATGAATCTATATAATATATGGATTTCACTTTCTGAAATTAGTGATAAAAAATATTGACCTTTTTCATGATATTAATTTTTTTTTTTTAGATGTACCTGTATATTAGTGTTCTGAGAATCTTTAGTAATTTCGATTCAAGTTCCATATGCAAATTACCATGCTTTCACACAAAGGGTCATAAATCTCCCCAGTATTTCCAAACTCCCGCTTGGAATTTCAGCCTTTCTCATTGGACAAACCCATCCTGAGAGGCTTGAATCTTCTCAGACCTTAAAGGCCTCACATCAGTGACCCGCTCTAGTCGGTGGTTTGGTTGAATTCTGAGAAGATGTGAGCTAGACCGCTCCTAAGATCCTAAAACATCTGAGCCAGGCCTCGGCCTTGACTTTCCATTCACCAAGATAATCTGACTCAAACTGGTTCTTTTCCATCAACCAACTTCAGCAAAGATCAACTTGAGCCTTCAGATTGCATCAGGACTCTCTGTCAGACAGACAAGACGTGCAAGTATCAAACTTAGTCTTATTAATTGATACATTAAGTATAATTGCACCTTTTTACAAGGGTGTGTTTGAACTAAGAATCTGATGTTTCCTTCAGGCTGTAGATCTGCTGAATATCCAATGGTCCCATAGCTTCATGCTTTATTTCTCTTCTCTTTACTGCTTAAGCTTTAACCCTTTTCCTATACCAACAGTATGCGTGTGTGTGTGTATGTGGTGTGTGGTATGTTAGACTAGTTTAAGTGTTTGTGTAGTTAATAAAGTCTTACTTGTATCACACTTGACGTTGTTCATTGTTTGCTCATAACTGGAGTCCCTAATCATGCAGATTTATGCTACAGGCTCTGTGTAGTATTGTACAGTAAAAAAGTTATTTCCCTTAACCAGGAAACCAACGTTCTTAGAATTGACAAGACAGCTGACCCTTAGAGGTCAGCTAAATATTTACAGCGGATCTAAAATATTCATAATAAATTATAACTAGTTATGATTAATTATTCATATTTTCCCATGAGCTGATTCGCTACAAAATTGTTGAGACGCGAGGCTGATAAAACCAAGTTGATTAGTTTAGAATAGGGTGTGACTTGAGATACGCTGTTGTGTCCTTATTTGCTGGATTGTTTAAATGCAGATAAAGTAGGGGATTGAATTGGTACCTCTATTATGATTGAAAGAGTCTTTATGTATTTCATGCTTAATGGTATCTGTTAGAAAACACTCTCTGTCTTGTTAAGGTTCCATGATATGCCTCACCCTCCTTTTTTTTCCCCTCTCTCTTATTCCCCCTCCTTTCTTTCCCTCTCCCTCTCCCTCTCCCTCCTCTATCTGTTCTCTCTCTCTTGTATGGTGTTTTAATGTCTCTTACTCATATTCGAGGTAGGCATGCTTACATACATTAGTTGCTTGGTTCAAATGCCCAAATAAGGAGATGAGTGCTGAACTGTGAGGAGGGTTCAGGATTCTTCGCCAGGAAGTCTATTCCTAATATGTACATGTTTTTCTGTATATGTGGCCATTTTATACAAAACACACGTTCTTGGCCAAACATCCTATATGTGTATGTCATTCTATCCTCATTGGTTAAGAGGGTGAAACTCCCCTCGACATGCCTATATAAGATCTGTATTTCTATGAATAAATTGAAGTATTGAGAATACATTTGAATGTGTGTTTTCTTACTTCCCGGCCGTATTTACACTTTAGGAGACTGAGAAGATTTCACGGTGGCAAAGAGAATTTACAGAGGGACCAAATTGTTATTTATTAACAAATGGGGGCTCGTCCTTCCGGGAATTTCTTAAAAAGACAGGTAAGAAACTGTTTTCTTTTTCTTCCTGTCTGTAAGAGAAATTGAATTTATTCTCGTTTGCAATTTGATTGTGTCATATTTGGCATCAATCTGTTTTCCTCACATTTTATATGTGGGACGAAGAGTGAGAAGCTTTCCGTTTAACCTATCTATTTAAGAAAATAGAGTAGTGGTGAAAGATTATAATTGCTCACTCTTGCCGTGAAGGTTCTCGGTCTCTTAAGTGATTTCATGAATAATACAGAATTGAAAGCTTTCTTTTGGCCAAAATATCAAAAAGTTAATATAAGACCGCGGTCTCTATTTTGTGTTTTGTTTGGCCATTCTATAAATTGTGAAAAGTGCACTAAAATTGACGAGACATCTTTGATCTCCGATGGGGCAGGAGATCTCGAAACCCATTCTTGGCGAGTTGCCAAGGGATTGGATGTACAGAAATAATAAAGGTTTTAATACTGAACCGTATTTGAGTAATTTGGCTGGTTGGTCGGAAGGCAAAGTACAATTAGATCCGTTTCCTCGTGATGGCTCATTCAAAGATAAAGATATGAATGCAGCCAAATTGATGGTACAGGATGGCTGGGGGGATCCGTCTTGGGATGATGAGTATATGAAACAATCNTGGTGAAGGACGGCTGGGGGGATCCGTCTTGGGACGATGATTATATGAAACAATCATATACTGTGTGGAAAAAATTTAACCTTATTGGGATAAAGGGCCAGATCAGGTTAAAATGACTGATAAAAAATCTTTTTTTTCAAATGTCCTATGTTGACTCTCCCAGCTCGGCTCCGCCTCGATATGATACTGTTGGGAAGCCTGAACAAGAAAAATTAACCCCTAATCGTCTGTCTATCGCAACTACCTAGTGCGACTGATTTATACCCGTTTGTGCAGATTCCAGACGGGTTTAAATTAACCCCGCTGGCAATGTCGGATGCTTTCGCGATTGCTAAAGATTTGCCAGATCTTTTACGGTGTCCGCATCAATATGTGTCTTTATTGAAGCGTTTAACCGCGTACAGTTAATTGACTGGGCGTGATTATCGCTTCGTTTTGACTAAAACACTGCCACCAGAAACTACTGAGGAAGAGTTGATTGCAGAGATTGATGCTTTGAGTCCTAAACGGGATGCACCGCAATCTCGCCACGGTGCTTTATCAAAAGGTGATAAACCATTAGATCTGTCACAACCAAAATCTCTCCGAACGTTGCAAATAGTTGATTCGGATGAGGAGGTGTGGGTTTGGGCTGATGTGGAAAAGCTAAAATAATTTTTCAGACAATTGACTGCTTTTCTGGTGAAATTGTTTTCGGCTAAGCAAGATTTGTCGCATGCTGCAAACACGAAACAGAAAGCGGGCGAAAATCCTGTTGCATTTTTCAATCGATTTAAGCATGCTTGGACTGAAGAATCTGCCATTCCATTAGATCAACATTCTCCTTTGTTTGTCAATACGTTTTTGAATAACATGCAAACAGAAATCGCACAATTGGTTCGTTTGACAACTTCGAATATAACAGATATTTCTGTTGACGCTTTGTCTCGGAGACTGCGTGAGCTTTCCACCGCGGGGGCTTTTGAAGCCTCCCGATGGAAACCTACAGCAATGATGCTGCTTAATACTGTTGTCAAAGCACGTTCAAATCAGGCAGCAGGGTCGAAAGTCTGTTATTATTGTGGCATTGCGGGACACTTCGCTAACGCTTGTAGGAAAAAGCAGTGGGATAAAAAGCAGAAAAGAGGTGGGTCTGCTGGCTTCAGGCCACAGGCTAATGCTTTGCCACAAAGGCAACAAACAGAAAGACCGAATTACCCCACAAAGTGGACTCCCCGTTAGGGTTGCCCACAGAGTTTAGAGCCCTTTCTTGTTGAAGATTCCATGATTTCTGTTACATACCCGAATAAATTGTCTGTCTTACCTTTTCTTGAATTGAAAATTGACAGTAAACCGTATGTTTTCCTTTTGGACACTGGTGCCTCACGGTCATCTTTGTCCGGTAAAGCATACGAGGGCTCTATTACAGGGAAAACTATTAACTCTGTGGGAATTTCCGGTGTCCCTGTACGTTGTGAAATGACACCAACTTTACTGGTAACTTCTAAAGACAATCCTTCTTTGCACGCATTTGCGATAATACCTGATTCTCCATTTTGCCTTTTGGGTAGAGATTTGCTGCATAAATTGGGTGCTCATATTACATTTCAGAATAATTCTCTGCAACTCATGTTTCCTTCTGTCTATTCTCTGACTGTTGAAACAGGAAGTGCGACCACTGAGGGTGAGGCTGCAACAGCAGGCTTACCGGAACTGGTGGATGTCAACCCTCGCTTGTGGGCGGAGCATAAGGATGATGCGGGCCTCATAGATGTCCGCCCTTATGCGGCTACTCTGACCAGACACACACCAGTCTATTGTAAACATATTGTAAATCGATGGGATTCGGCCTATTATAGAAAGTTTGCTGGCACAAGGCATTCTGATCAATACTCACTCACCCTACAATACACCGATCAATCCAATAAGAAAAGCGAATGGTTCCTGGCGATTGACACAGGATCTTAGAAAGATTAATGACATAATTAAACCATTGGCTCCTATTGTACCTGATGTGCACACAATACTTAATTCTATTCCTAGTTCACATGCCTATTTCACAGTTATTGATCTATGCTCTGCATTCTTTTCCATTCCTGTAGATCCTGTCTCGCAGCCGCTGTTCGCCTTCACCTTTGACCATGCTCAACTTAGCTGGTCTAGATTTCCTCAGGGCCTGATATTCTCCGGCTGTGTTCGCCGCCGTAGTGTACGCGACGTTAGCGGATGCTCAACTCCCTCCTGATACCTGTCTGCTACAATACTCGGACGACATCCTCGTTACTGGTGCCTCTGCGGACCAGTGTGCTGCTGCCTCCAGCATCGTCTGCAACATCCTGGCGGAAGCTGGGTTCAAAGCATCAAGAGAAAAGCTTCAGTGGGTTCAGAGGAGGGTGGAGTACCTCGGACATGAATTGTCGCAAGGTAAAATAAAACTGTCTGCTGATCGTATCAAGGCCATTGCTACGTACAAACGGCCCTCCAAGAAGAAGCTAATGCAAAGCTTCCTGGCCTTGGTGAACTATTGCAGAGCGTGGGTTCCGAACTGTTCCATGTATGACAAAATATTGAGAGCAGCCACCTTGCAGGACTCAGATGATATTGCATGGACAGCAGAAATAGACCACGCATTCAGAGCCTTGAAAGCATCCTTGACAAGGCCACCCGCCCTTGGCCTACCGACATATACAACTTACTTTCATTTGTACGTGCACGAAGGTGGGGGAACAGCCGCCGCAATCCTGGCCCAGGAGCACGGAGGCATTTATCGCCCAGTAGCGTATTTATCTAAAACCTTAGACTCGGTGGCTAGAGAGCTTCCAGCCTGTCTGCGCGCAGTGGCAGCAGCGGCGATCATGGTGCAGGATGCAGAACGTATAGTGTTGTCACATCCACTGATAGTGCACACCTCTCATCAGGTAGGAGCTATTATGCACAACATTTCTACGCAGCATATGACTGCTCAACGACGTTCTGGCTATGAAGCAATATTATTAGCTACTGCTAATTTAACATTGAAACCAACTTCCGTAGTTCATGGCCCAACCTTATGTTTGCATAAGTTGTTATTGTAGGGTGAATTTGAGGACAGCGATCATGACTGCATAGCCAGGATTCATAATTCGACGGCTTTCAGGCCAGATGTTTCCGCATCTGTCCTGGAGGAGGGGAAACATTGGTATGTAGATGGATCATGCTATAAGCCAAATGATAATGAATACTGGTGTGGGTATTCGATTGTTGAATTACCTGACTGTGTCATTGAGGCCTATTCTCTGCCATATAAATCAGCACAAGTGGCAGAATTAATTGCGTTAACAAGAGCTTGTCAATTGGCGAAAGATCAGTGTATCAATATATACACTGCATATACATAGCATATTCAAAATATGCACATGGAATTGTACTTGATTTTGCCAAACTGTGGGAAGAAATGGATTTTAAGAGTTCAGAAGGAAAACCCATATCCCACCACAGGGTTGTGGCTGAACTGATTCATGCAGCACAGTTACCGTCAAAATTGGCTGTGATAAAAGTAACTGGGCATGCATCAGGAGAGTCAGAAGAGGCAAAGGGAAACAGACTTGCAGACGAAGTAGCTAAATGGGCAGCTAGGGATGTCCTATCAAGTCCACATGTTGACAAAGCAGGCACAGAGGTGCCCATGATGTCCTTTGTGTTGACTAATGATTTGGATATTAAACTATTACAGGCAAATCCCACTCAAAGTGATCTAAACCACTGTGCAGCGAATGAGGCAAAACCGGATCATGCAGGTATTTTGAGAGATAAGCAGGGTTGGATTGCTCTGCCAGCCTCTACCATTGTTATGCTATGCAAACACTATCATGGTGTCTCACGTGTCAAAAGAGAAAGTGATTCAAAATTTGAATCAATCGTATTGTATAGCAAATGTAAGAAAAAACACCTTGTTGTTATTGGATGCTTGTTTGATCTGTGCTAAGACCAATCGACATAAAGCTAGTAAACATGATTCTCTTACACACCCGGAACTGCCATTCCAGCATTTACAAATAGACTTTACACACATGCCTCCTTGTGGAAATCACAAATATTTGTTGTGATAGTGGACCGTTTCTCCAAATTGCCTGAGGCTTTCCCGTGTGTAGTAAGGTACTTGCTAAGGAGATTATACCTCGTTTGGTATACCAACGGTTATAGAAAGAGATAAAAAAGGGCCTATAATGGTACAAACACCCCTTTTGCCTCCAAGGTTACCCAGTTGCTAGCTAAAGAGCTAGATATTAACTGGCATCTGAGCATACCCTACCATCCCCAGTCGTGTTCTGTAGCGGAACGTTTGAATCAAACGATAAAAGATCGAATTACGAAAGCATGCATGGAGACAGGCCGAAATTGGGTCGACGTACTACCTGCAGTGTTGGCAGAAATAAGAACGTCCCCCTCATCGACAACAAAGATGTATCCATTTGAAATACTAATGGGCAGACAGTTCCCCACCCCGTGGGTTAAGGGTCGTGCTGGTAATCTCTCCACAGGTGACACGGAGGTGATCATCGCGGATTACGTGGATTCCCTGGTCAAAACTTTAAATAGCATAAATGGTGATGTTTCTCTCTCTCTTCCTCTTCCTGCAGAGAAGCCGACTCATTCTTTTGCTCCAGGCCAACAGGTGTTGATAAAGTGCCTGAAACCTCCAAAGCTCGGAGAGCCAAAGTATCTTGGACCTGCGACTGTCATCGCTGTGACGCAGTCAGGGGTGCTGACTGATTTCCAGCCACAGTGGATCCATGCATGCAGGCTGAAGGCGGCTCCGGAGACAGGCGGGGATCTGTGATCGTATCTGGAGCTGGATCGAGTTCGAGGAGCTGAGAGAGGAGTCAAGGTGCGGAAGAGGCGGAAGGAGAAGCAAGAGTCTAAAATCATCATTCCTGATAGTTGTGTGGCCATGGGTATGAGACAAATGATATACCTGGTCATTCTGATAAGTTTGTTTACTTGTACGCACACTTTTATGAGTACAGGTAATGAAACGTGGCTTGGGCATGATGATACACCCCATGCCTATGCCACGAATATGTGGTGGAGATTTGCTAATTATACGGCGAAGGCCGAAGGGAAAAAGGGGTCTTGCTTTGTCTGTACAAAAATGCCCCACAGTGCTGTCGGTCCTCGGGTAATTGTTGAAGCCCTACCACCGCAAGATTGGGAATGCATTTATTTTAATAGTGTTGCAGGCTTGGTTCCTGTTTTGAAGACTTCTGGACAATGGAGGTGCAAACCAAAATGTACAATATGGTTTATACCCCAAGTGTTCAATCCCTGACTCATTATTTTGTTTAGAAAGAATTGAAGGAGAACAGAAGTTGTGTGAAATTCCATTGAGCAAGTGTGATTGAGTTTATCAATATTGCCAGATGAAAATTATTACATGCTGTCATTATTGTCTTTTGAATGCAGGAGAAGTTAAATAGAGGATATGGGGCTAACAAGAATCCACTTCCCACATAAAAACGCCGTGGTTTTCATGGGTTGAGTAATGAACTAATAAGAGAAAAATGTGATTTCTTCTGTTCTTATGGAGGAGATCCAAGATAGAGCTGAAGATCTTTGCCCGAACCCGACGGGACCCGACGGGACCCGACGGGTTCGGGCGGGTTTGGGCTTAATTTATATCATTTTACACGGGCTCGGGCCGGGCTCGGGCTTGCGCGGTAAATGAGCGGTCATGTGATGCGTTTTGATTAGCGCGAGAAAAATGCGAAAATGGATGATGAGGAGGTGAAACGGAGGCTTGCCTCTGGCGATTATGTTTTGGTTGCACCAGCAACTAAAGCAAAGTCTGACAAACCATCCTACCCAAAACTTGCAAAATTAGCCAGATCAGTACTATGCATCCCGGCCAGTAGCAGCAGCAGTGAAAGGGTGTTCAGTGCTGCTGGACGCACCATCAGTGAGCACAGGACCGCACTGAAACCATCTACAGTGGATTCAATAATTTTCCTCCACAAAAACATGTAGCCTAATCTTGGTGAGTAAAGGTTTTTCAAATTATAACTAAATATTAATTGAGTCTTAGATGCATAATGTAGACAGAGTATATAGGCTAATATTGGCATTATTCTTTTATTAAATTTCACCGTCGCGTTGAGGCCGGATTGTGGAGAGAAGTGGCGAAGCAAATTCTGCGGAGCCTTTGTCTTAATTTCGTTATTGCCAAATACCCATCTTAATTTAGAATTTATCTTAATTTAATTTAAGAAATACTTTTTTTATTGTCGCGTTGGCCTATTTATAGTGTATGCCGAGGCCTATTTAGAGTGCTGAGATGTTACGATGTTACAGAGGACTTATTTTATTTCTTTGTTCCAACTTCCAAGTGGCCTATAGCATTGGTCATGAATAAATTATGTTAAAACATGCATAAATGACTCATTCTTGACAAAAGGCAAAATAGCTGTGTGTGTGCGCACATTTGAATAATGTCGGGCTGTAAACGGGTTCGGGCTTTTAAAAAGCTGTCAATCAAAATGTACTTGTCGGGCTCGGACCCCCACCACCCCGCCAGTCTGTCGGGCTCGGTCTCTGTCCGGAGCTACTTTTCAGGCCCGTACTTCAGCTCTAATCCAAGATGCCGTATGTATGTCCCAAATAGAAGTGGAACCAGAGCTTTAAGAGACTGGTTCTGGCTCTGTGGACATTCAGTGTATACTTCTCTATACTTCTTCTCTCCCAGGGGACTGGAGTGGGAGATGTGCTCTAGTAAGTTTAGAAGAACATTCTATGGTTGTTCGACTTCATCATCAAGAGAAAATGCTAGTGAATGCGTTAATCCCTATTGGAGTGATTTTATTAATCCTTTCATTCATTGTATGTTGTATTATTCCGTTTATTAGACTTTTGATTGATCGTGCCATGATACTCTTGTTGCTACTCAATATGCTTTTATGAGTAGACCTGTTAAAGGACACATGGGTTGAAATGTATCAAAGAATGATTATATTCCATATTATTATCTATGTATGAGAATTATATGAATTTAGGATTAGGGAACTCTGTAGCGAGTGTTTATGTATTCTTTGTTTATTTTAAACAAAAGCAGGCAACTGTTAGAAAACACTCTCTGTCTGTATTGGTTCCAGATGTTTTAACCCTCCTTTTCTTCTCTCCCTCTCTGCTCGCCCTCCCTGTACAGCGCACTGTTGTCTTCCTTCTGATTTCCCCCTCCTCCATCTGTTCTCTCTCTCTTGTATTATGTTTTAATATCTCTTACTCATATTCGAGGTACGCATGCGCACATGTATGCATTAGCTTTTCTTGGTTCAAATGTTCAAACGAGGACACGAAAGCTAGGACTCTAAGGTAATGGGGTTCGTGCTGTACTATGGAGATAGTTCAGCATCCTTCGTGAAGTTTATTCCTAATATGTCCATATTTTCTTGTACATGTGGCCATTTTGTATGACATATTCTTGGCCAAAATCCTATATGTATGTCATCTATATCCTCATTGGTTAAAGGGTTGAAACTCCCCTCGACATATGCCTATATAATATCTTTGTATCTATGAATAAAGTTGAAGTATTGAGAATACCATTTGATGTGTGTTTTCTTGCTTCCCGGCCGTTATACACTTTGAGGGACTGAGAATTTTCCAGGTGGCAAAGAGAATCTATAGGGACCGATTGTTAATTACTGACAAACCATTTTACCAAAACAGCATTCTTTCCATCTTCGAAAACATTGCCAAGTGAACTTAACATGTTTACTGTTTCTGATGCAGAAAAGCAAGTTCATGCATTCATGACCTCTAGACTGGACTATTGTAATGCACTGTTGGTGGTTGCCCTGCATCTTCAATAAACAAGCTACAGGTAGTCCAAAATGCAGCTGCTAGTGTCCTTACCAGGTCAAGAAAATATCATAATTTTTACAGTCTCTGCACTGGCTACCTTAATTTTTGTATCAGTTACAAAATATTATTACTTTCCTATAAGGCCCTTAATGGGTTAGCCCCTGCGTACCTAACTAGTTTTTCCTCCACGCTACAATCCATCACGCTCCCTAAGGTCCCAAAACTCTGGACTTTTGGTAGTACCTAGGATAGCGAAGTCCACTAAAGGAGGTAGAGCTTTTTCGCATTTGGCTCCCAAACTCTGGAATAGCCTTCCTGATAACGTTCGGGGTTCAGACACACTCTCTCTGTTTAAATCTAGATTAAAGACACATCTCTTTGGCCAAGCATTCAAATAATGCATCTCATAATCTTGTACTGCAGTTTTATCTGATCAAATGCACATTATCATTCTCTACTTTGGGTTAAACAAATAAATTGACATCCCGTGGTAACTAGGATTTACACAAGCTTCAGTCTGGATCCAGAACACCTGAGAAGAGATGATGCCAACCCCTCAGAGGACACTCAGATGATGCCAACCCTGAAACAACTTACAGAAATACCACATTTTGCTATAAGTTTGATTGCATCATATAATAATTGCTGTTAATAGTGTTTGTTCATCGTCTGTTTGATTACGTCTTTAATTGATTTTTCCGTACAGTTCTGCCATATGTACATTGACTGACAGTCACCACTGATAAGCTACCACTAAATATTGTAGAAACTTAATTTGCTGTAAAGTTGCTTTGCAACGATTTGTATTGTGAAAAGCGCTATACAAATAAACTTGAATTGAATTGAATTGAATTCAAGGACATAGAATGTAGTAGGGGCTCAACTGAATTGTTCCTAGCAATAATTTTGATCAATTAAAATACATTTATATGTAACCACTGTCGTTGTCATCATACCATGGACCTGAGATGTTAAAATCCACATGAAATCAAAATTTACAATATTTATTTTGTTAGCACACATTGCTAGTCTTAAGGTCAACAATTAATCTGTACAAGTTAATCCTCTGAAAAAAAGTGTTTGTTTTGGTAATATTTAATCAAAATCTGGTAATTTGCTTCCACTCTGGAATGGCATGCCTTCTCTGATGACATCAGTTTGACGGCTTGGGCAGAATATGCTTAACCACTCCCCTCCGACCATTAGTCTGCTGTGAATGAGAGATGAGAGGAGGAGCGCAAAAACAAAACCCCGTCCTCTACTCAATATTCCTTTTCAGTTGGAAATACGCCACCACACTGAAATCCAGTCAGCAGCAACTTACGGTTCATGTTGACTTTAAAGTAAATATGTCAGCAAACTGCGCTCTTTCAAGGATGTACATTTAATGCATGGCCAAAGTAGGAACATAATCTAAGTGTTTAAAACATGCAAAGTAGGATTGCCTACCCGTATTCCATATTAAATCCATACAGAAAGCATTTTATCATGTCACACCCAGTTTATGGAGCTAATAACTCTCACACACACAAAAAAAACAAGAGCACCCTTAGTTGAAACTGTAATAATAACATATTTGGCTCTTCTGTACATATTTGCATTTGCGCTCTGGAGAGCATCAGATGTTTCTATTTACAATGTTTGCAGCGTTGAGCAGTGTAGCTAATCATAGACCCGTCCATTGAACCGATGAACTGAGTGACAGGCAGGCTTGATAATTTGAAATTATAAAGGGAGCACTCTTTGCACACATACTAGACTATCTGTAATGCATTCAGAATTTTAATTAGTTTTTTTTTCATGATGCTAAGAGGAACAATGTCCCCTCACTAAAGTTCAGCTATAGTTTAGTTATTCTATATAAATGCTAAAATGAATCTGTAGCAAATCAGCTCATGGGGAAATATGAATAATTAAGCATAACTAGTTATAATTAACTATTCATACTTTAGATCTGCTGTAGATATTTAGCTGACCTCTCAGGTTCAACTGTCTTGTCAATTCTAAGACGTTAATTTCCTGGTCAGGTAATAACTTTCTTACTGTACAATTCTACAAAGACTTGTAGCATAAATCTGCATGATTAAATTACTCCAGTTATGAGCAAACAATGAACACGTCAAGTGTGATACAAGTAAGGCTTTATTAACTACATAAACACTTCAACTAGTCTAACATACTACATAAACACTTAAACTGGTCTAACATACACATACAGTGGGGAAAAAAAGTATTTAGTCACCACCAATTGTGCAAGTTCTCCCACTAAAAAGATGAGAGAGGCCTGTAATTTTCATCATAGTTATACCTCAACTATGAGAGACAAAATGAGAAAAAAAAATCCAAAAATCACATTGTAGGATTTTTAAAAAAATTATTTGCAAATTATGGTGGAAAATAAGTAATTGGTCAATAACAAAATTTCATCTCAATACTTTGTTATATACCCTTTGTTTGCAATGACAGAGGTCAAACGTTTTCTGTAAGTCTTCACAAGGTTTTCACACACTGTTGCTGGTATTTTGGCCCATTCCTCCATGCAGATTTCCTCTAGAGCAGTAATGTTTTGGGGTTGTCGCTGTGCAACACGGATTTTCAACTCCCTCCAAAGATTTTTCTATGGGGTTGAGATCTGGAGACTGCTAGGCCACTCCAGTACCTTGAAATGCTTCTTACGAAGCCACTCCTCTGTTGCCCGGGCGGTGTGTTTGGGATCATTGTCATGCTGAAAGACCCAGCCACGTTTCATCTTCAATGCCCTGCTGATGGAAGGAGGTTTTCACTCAAAATCTCACTATACATGGCCCCATTCATTCTTTCGTTTACAAGGATCAGTCGTCCTGGTCCCTTTGCAGGAAAACAGCCCCACAGCATGATGTTTCCACCCCCATGCTTCACGGTAGGTATGGTGTTCTTTGGATGCAACTCCGCATTCTTTCTTTCCCTCCAAACCGACAAGTGAGTTTTACCAAAAGTATATTTTGGTTTCATCTGACCATATGAAATTCTCCCAATCCTCTTCTGGATCATCCAAATGTTCTCTAGCAAACTTCAGATGGGCCTGGCCATGTACTGGCTTAAGCCGGGGGACACGTCTGGCACTGCAGGATTTGAGTCCCTGGCGGGCAGTGTGTTACTGATGGTAGCCTTTTTTACTTTGGTCCCAGCTCTCTGCAGGTCTTTCACTAGGTCCCCCTGTGTGGTTCTGTGATTTTTGCTCACAGTTCTTGTGATTATTTTGACCCCACGGGGTGAGATCTTTCGTGGAGCCCCAGATCGAGGGAGATTATCAGTGGTCTTGTATGTCTTTCCATTTTCTAATAATTGCTCCCACAGTTGCTTTCTTCACACCAAGCTGCTTACCTATTGCAGATTCAGTCTTCCCATCCTGGTGCAGGTCTACAATTTTGTTTCTGTGTCCTTTGACAGCTCTTTGGTCTTAGCCATGGTGGAGTTTGGAGTGTAACTGTTTGAGGTTGTGGTCAGGTGTCTTTTATACTGATAACGAGTTCAAACAGTTGCCATTAATACAGGTAACCAGTGGATGACAGAGGAGCCTCTTAAAGAAGAAGATACAGGTCTGTGAGAGCCAGAAATCTAGCTTGTTTGTAGGTGACCAAATACTTATTTATATAACAAAAACAGCCGAGGAATTTACCAATTAATTCTTTAAAAGTCCTACAGTGTGATTTTCTGGATTTTCTTTTCTCGTTTTGTCTCTCATGGTTGAGGTATACCTATGATGAAATTACAGGCCTCTCTCATCTTTTTAAGTGGGAAACTTGCACAATTGGTGGCTGACTAAACTTTTTTGCCCCACTGTAACACTTAAACTGGTCCTACATACCCATACACACACACACACACACGTTTGTATAGGAAAAGGTTAAAGCTTAACTCAGTAAAGAGGAGATAGAATAAGAATATGAAGTTATGGAACCATTTGATATTCAGCAGATTTACAGTCTGAAGGAAACATCAGATTCTTAGTTATAACACACCTTTGTAAAAAGGTGCAAAATGATACCTAATTAATAAGACTAATTTTGATACTTGCAAGTCTTGTCTGTCTGAAAGAAAGTTTTGATGCAATCTGAAAGTCCCAGTGATTTTGCTGAAGTTGGTTGATGAAAAAAGAACCAGTTTTGAGTCAGAGAAACTTGGTGAATGGAAAAAACTCCGGAGCAGTCCTAACCAGCACAACTGGTACTAATTGTGACGTAAGTATACATTGATTGGCCAAACGCGTATGAAAACGCCATCACCCGCCATGATTTAAAACACTGTTTAAACATACTGTAAGCATGTCAACTTATTTCGCAAGTATGGAGAACAGCAATAGATGGACGGATGCTGAAGTGCAGGCACTTTTAGCAAATGTAGCACTGCCAGTTGTCGGTGGAGATTCTTAGTCCTCCTTTCCGTTTTTTTCAATCGCTTTACGTATACGTCGATTTTCCATGTCCATTATTGTGAAACCCGCGAGACACAACAAAAACACCGCTCTGATCACAGCGTCCTCCATCCTCCTGTTGTTAATGTTGTTCTTTGTTTTTGTTGTTGAACGCCGCGCACAAATGATGTCGCTGTTGACTGGCTTACGTCACTTCTTAGTACATTCTCTCGGTGCGAATGCAACCCTTTAATTGGTACTGGGAAATAGTTTGCGCAAAATCGTCCCAGTACTTTAGTACCGTACATTAGTTCTGAACTAAGCGGTGCGAGAAGGGCCTTTAAGGTCGGAGAAGATCCCCGCCTTTCAAAATGGGCTTGTCCAATGAGAAAGGCTGACGTCCCAAGTGGGAGTTTTGAGATCCTGGGGGAGTTTTTATGACCCTTTGTGTGAGGGCATGGTACTTTGCAAATGGAACTTGAATCGAAATTAATAAAGATTCTCAGGACACTAATATATTGCCTATGTACCAACATATAATACACTCTCGTTTAGATCATCAGAAGGTGAATTCATAGATACTACACATGGTGCACATGATTTTTTCCATCATAAGCCTGCATAAAATAGTATAAAATCTCAAAGACAACATACCTGAAGGATATGTGTGTTCATTCAAGAAAGGTTTTCCTATGAATTAATTAAATAGAAAAGTCCATTCCGTGCATTTGCTCTTGCTATGGAACAGGCAGTGATTACCCCTGTCACCTCCATTAGGTTCGTAAATGTACTGGTGTCAGGGTTGCCATGTGTACCAGGGGGGGGGCCTGGTGGTCGTTTGCAGACATCCCTGGCAAGCCAGTTTATTGGGTGAGGACTGTGACGATTTGTAAAACTAATGATAACTGATTTGTAATCAAATGAAAATGTGTGTTTGGATTGGTCCATAACGCTAACAATCTCAGGCGTGACATATTTTGC
Source organism: Sinocyclocheilus anophthalmus (assembly GCA_018155175.1). Taxonomy (NCBI): domain Eukaryota; kingdom Metazoa; phylum Chordata; class Actinopteri; order Cypriniformes; family Cyprinidae; genus Sinocyclocheilus; species Sinocyclocheilus anophthalmus. The sequence continues at coordinate 53,127 of JADLZN010003412.1, forward strand.
TTGCCTTAATCCATTTCATGTCAAACTAATTCTACTAAAGAAATTAATTTGTGCATGAAACTATAAGCAAATAAGTTTCACATCTGAGATTCTTTGACATTTACTCTATCTCTTATATATATATATATATATATATATAATAGATATATATAATTAATTTTATCTGTGTAAATATACACACTAGGCTAAATAACAGCACAAAATTTTGACTGGTCCCTTTATACTGGGCTGCTTTCCTTTATTAAAAATTATATATTATAAGTATAATTATGACAATATTACAAAATACATTTTTCGTAATGTAATAAAATCTTGAGCTCATAATGTAATAACAATTATTAAATTTTGAGAAACTTATTACATTATGAACATTTTATTACAATAATAATGTAATTCTTACATTATGTGCAGTTCCCTTTTCAAAAGGGAACTCGCTCTGCATATCCTAGAGGGCACTTTGGGAACGCCTTCAGCGTGACCGGTGTGTGAACTTGACATTGGCATGCGGCAGCCCATGACGTGATAAAGGTGCAACTGCGGGTATAAAAGAGCACCTGTGGAATACGTCATCCTCTTCTTGTCTTCAGGTGACCCATTGTTTGAATGGTACAGTGGGGAAAATATTATTTGATCCCCTGCTGATTTTGTAAGTTTGCCCACTTACAAAGAAATTAAGGGTCTGTAATTTTTATGGTAGGTTTATTTTGATGTATAGACTCTAAACTCTTGGTTGAAAAGCAACCCCACACATGGAGGGTCTCAGGATGCTTCACTGTTGGCACAACACAGGACTCATGGTAGCATTCATCTTTTCTTCTCTGAACAATCGATTTTTCCAGATGTCCCAAACAGTCGGAAGAGAGCTTCATCAGAGAAAATAACTTTGCACCAGACTTCTGCTGTCCAATCCTTGTACTTCCTGCAGAATTTCAGTTTGTCCTTGATATTTTTCTTGGAGAGAAGTGGCTTCTTTGCTGCCCTTCTTGACACCAGGCCGTTGTCTTTGCCTCACTGTGCGTGCAGATGCTCTCACACCAACCTGCTGCCATTCTTGTGCAAGCGTTGCACTGGTGGTGACACGATTCTGTAGCGGACTCCTCGGGTGGAGACGTCTTGGTGCTTGCTGGACACTCTGGGACACCCTGAAGACTTCTTCACTGCAGTCAAACATCTCTCCTTGTAGGTCTTGATGATCCGATAAATGGTTCTTTCATGTGCAATATTCTTTGTAGCAATTTCCTTGCATGTGAGGCCGTTTTGATGCAAAGCGATGATGGCTGCACGTGTTTCTTTGGAGGTAACCATTGCTAACAAGAACACAATGATTGGAAGCAATTCTTCTCTCCTTTTATAGCAATCAGTCTGCTCTTACAATCTAATTAGTATGATAATGATTTTACCTGACTAGTACTCATCCACAATTTCACATGTGCTGCTGATATAATTAGCCAATTAATGTTAGCTGATCATTTTGTCAGGATAAAAAAAAACCGTGCCTTTTTTTGTGATAATTCATTTTGGCCAATGAAGCTTTTAGGCAAGTATTTAAAATACATATGTCACCTACACCTAATCTAGAAAACATGTGAAAGAAACGCACAACAGCTTTAAAGCGCAACTTTGTAAAACACTAAATGAGCACTGCCAAAAACTTTTGGCCCTGACTGTACATGGCCCTGTCCATTTGCCCCTCAATGCTGTGAAGTCATCCTGTACCCTTAGCAGAATAACAGCCCCAAAGCATAATGTTTCCATGTCCGTGCTTGACTGTAGGGATGGTGTTTTCTTGGGGTCATAGTCAGCATTTCTTTCCCTCCAAACACGGCGAGTTAAGTTAATGCCAAAAAGCTCAAGTTTGGTCTCATCTGACCATACCACTTTGTCCCAAGCCTTCTCTGAATCGTTTAGATGTTCTTTGGCAAACTTTAACGGGCCTGTACATGTGCCTTCTTGAGCTGGGGGACCTTGTGGGCACTGCATGATTTCAACTCATTGCAGCGTAGTGTGTTACCAATGGTTTGCATGGTGACTGTGGTCCCAACTGTATTAAGATCATTAACAAGCTCCTCCCGTGTAGCTCTGGGCTGATCCCTCACCTTTCTCATGATCATCCTTACCCCATGAGGCGAGATCTTGCACGGAGCTCCAGACCGAGGCCGATTGATGGTTATTTTGTTTTTCTTCCATTTCCGAATAATCGCACCAAATGTTGTCTCCTTCTCACCAAGCTTCTTGCTGATGGTCTTGTAGCCCATTCTAGCCTTGTGCAGATCTACAATCGTGTCTCTAACTTCCTTTGACAGCTCTTTGGTCTTGCCCATTGTGGTGGGAGAGGTTGGAATGGAAGATACAGGTTGTGTGGACAGGTGTCTTTTATACACCTAGCGAGCTGACATTAGGAGTAACTTCTTCAAGTGGCAGTACTAATCTGTGTTCCACATGGGCACATGGTTCTGTGGGAGCCAGAATTCTTGCTGGCTGGTAGGGTATCAAATACTTATTTCACTCACTGAATGCAAATCAATCTCTAACCTTTATATAATGCATTTTTTTCTGGATTTTTTTGGTTTGTATTCTTTCTCTATCCGTTAAAATAAACCTACCATAAAAATGGCAGACTATTCATTTCTTTGCAAGTGGGCAAACTTACAAAATCAGCAGGGGATCAAATAAATATTTTCTCCACTGTAGCCTATAAGTTAGGCTTCCGATGACTACATTGTTATTTTCAGTCTCTTAATGACGGCGGATTGGGACACAATCTCAGAGTGAGTCTCAGACTCACACTCATCCAGGCCACCACATAAACTTACAGTGAAAACCACAATTAATTCAAACATAATTTATATCACTTTTAAGAATAATAAATTCAAAGGTTGGGAAAGTGATATCATTGTTCCTTTTCCTTCTGACTTCTAAATTCATGCCAGCTCCTTCCATTTGTCATAATTTTCACTTTGGGTTTGAGGATAAAAAAAATGCACCACTTGATTGGGAATTTCCAAAAAGCTACATATAATGAAATTATATTTAGATAATTACCTTGAATATTTAGAAAAATAAACTTTACTCATCTTATGGTCAAGTAAATAACATTATACCGAAATGTATAGGATGTAATGAGGTTAGGTCACTGAGTGATGAGTGATTAACATTTCAGGACTTCAGCATGTACTTGCACGTTTGTGTTAAGTACATTTTTGAGAAATGCATGTGGAAAAGGAACAAAGATACGAGATCCACCAGGAAAAGCCACTCTCTTCATTACGCTTCGTGTTCATGCAGGGCTTTTCTTTTTTTGTGTGCAGAAGCCCTAAATGGTGCTGCGGACAACACTAGCAAATACATGATTTATTAGGCTATCCATGCTATCATTTTTATCATGCTATCACATTTATTTTTTCCAATCCACACTCTAAAAAATATTGTTTGGACACAACAAAAAAAATTTACGCAACAGTTTGCATACATTTCTTTGAGTTAAGGCAACTTCTTCTGAAATTAAGTTCCGCTAATACATTATATTGTGCTATATATACTTAGAAAATTGTGTTAAAACTAACAATTATTAAGTTGAATACTCATAAAAATTAAGTTGTTTTTTCACATTGTTTTAAATTTGATTCAATCATGGACACTGGTTACAAAAACTACTAAAATATTATTTTTTGATGAAACGACACAATGCTGCCAGGAAACCAATCTTTTAGCATTTTCAACCAAATGCCTTATGATTGGAACAGTACATCAGACAATGTCCAGTGAGTCTGCAGCGCTCTACTCTTCAGCACAATGATAATCTCATAAAAACCACCAACATAACAGAAACACTTTTAAATACTAATATAACCGAACTCTGAACATTAATAAATCTTCTCCTGTTCTGATCTTGAATAGAAATGCATAAAATATGAGTTTATTTCTACATTACCGCTCATTATTCAGTCACATGCAAAGCATGCTGGGAACCTGAAACGTGAACTTGAAAAATGAAGTTATGGAGCTAATTACATTGAGTTAGTACAACTTAAATAATGTTTTAAACAAACTAACACAGATATTTAAGTTGAAGTTACACACAGTATTACATTGATGTAATTATCAACATTAAGATATCAGGACAACTCATTAAAAAAAATTTAAAACTTAAAATGTTTAATTAAATCAATGAATTTGAATTTTTAACTTGCACTAATGCATTAAATTAAGTAGTGGCAACAGATCCACTGAATTATTTTTTAGAGTGCACTGGTCACAGTTGAAAGCCAAACTCAGAAATAACTTGTATCTATCAGGCAGGCAATAATATAAAAGTAAATAAATAAATGAAAGTAATAGAGAAGCAGCCAAATCAGTCAGCAGGACACCAGGATATTTCCTTATTGACTGGAGGGGCTGCAGACTGTGCACATGTCAATGCAGTTTATGCTCGGGTTCAGTTGGGATTGAGAATATATGTGCTCGGGTCGGACTCAGGTCTAATTTGATCAGTTCTGTCTCGGGTCAGGTTTTTCATATACAAAAATATCCTGGCTTGATGTTGGTGATGATACAGAGTGAAGAGATGTTTTTTTTCTTTCCAGATTGTTGGCTCCAGGCGGGATGCTGAGGAGAGTTTTCAGCTGACTATGGTGTCTCTCCATTGTCTTTTTGTGGAGGGTCTGTAACGTTTGTTGGATCAAGACCTTCAGAACAACAAGCTGCAGTCAGTGCTGGACGTCCTCACTCTGGATCTGTTGGTACAGCACACCCTGGTGGTTTATTGTTGTCATCCTATCAGTCTGGTGTGTGGAAGGGAAAATGGTAAGGGTAACATCATCCTGCTGTGCATTGTTAACTTCTTCATTTTCCCACTGGAAAAGGGAAGTGTAGAGATGTAAGCGACATCTGGCCCAGATGATATCTTTGCACAACTAATTTTTTTCCCTTTGCTCTGCCGTTGGTCTGTGAAGATGTTAAGATCATAGGGCTGTGATTAGGAGAAAAAGAGGAGTGGATGGTGTAAGGCACATGGCTGGATGACTCTGTAGGAGGGAAGACAGTGGCTGCTGGAGTTCTCTTTTCTGTCAGTTGTTTCTCCCACCATTTATCTCTCCTCTGAGAGCAACCTCTTTCTCTAGTGTCGCCACGATTTTACTGAATTTTACATCAACAGCCTCTCTAAAATACATTTCAGTTAAAATGACTTTCGACTGAGTCTTCAAAATCCTTCTCCAGTTTTAAAACAATGTTTTTAACAGAAAGTACTTTAGCATGAAGCTGATCACAATCACACTGGTGTAAAACCCATTCATCATTGAAATCAGCACTGTTTTGTTTTATAAAAGCAGCATCATTATTAAAACGAGTCATCATCTTTTAACACTTTCCTCAACACTGTATTCACAATCTTAAATTATTTCCATATCAGTTGGGTTAGAAGAGTTAAGATGGGGCAGATTTTACTGTGTGAGGTGTCACACTGCATGAAAAGAGTAAAATCTGCTAATATGTGGCCATGGTAAACCGTTTAATTTCAGGTTTGCCTGATGTATGTGGAAAAATCCTGAGCCAAATTACACAGAACAATACATTTCCAGAAATACCCAGATACTTGGGGTGCACGGACATATGCAAGAATCTGTGAAATTTCACAGACATACATGGCTGAAACACTGCTGGTTGTGATGACTGATGGCTGTCGGACCTTTTATATGTTGATGACCAGCATTTAAACTTTTTGCTGTGTTCTCAGGTGGAGGGAGGGGTGTGAGCGAGGGAAGTTTCCCAAAACAGCCTCAAAATAGTCTTAATATTATTGAACACAAAATATCTAGCTATTAAAGAACATATGTATGTATAATTTATAATTTGAAGGCATCCTCTCTCCCCGACTTCATTCTTATTTCCATATTATTTCACAGAAAATAAGACTTAGTCCTTTACTGGTGTAGGAAGAGAAGTGGTTTCTCTTGCAATATCTCTACAAATAGTGAATAAAGTAACCGTGTCTTGTGACGTGCATCTTTTCCTGGGCAATAACAGTGGAACTGTTCAAAAACGATTGTTTGTCAAAACTAGCAAAGAGTATTCATACGAATAATTAAATAAACTGCATATAAATAAACAATCATCCTTTCAAAAGATATCTCCACCGATAAATAATTTATGTAAAAATTGTGTTAAACAGCCCTGGTCTCCCATATATCTAAACTCTTTATAAATGATTCCCTCCCACCTCCACAAACCCTGTTCCCCCGTCTTCATGAAAGTTGGGGAGAAGGCTCTTGTTCGACTGAGAGAGCAAGATGTTCACATCCTCAACTATCTAGACGACTGGCTCATACTAGCACAGTCTCGGGATCAGTTGTGTGAGCACAGGGACCTGGTGCAAAGGCACCTCATCCAGTTGGGTCTTCGGGTCAACTGGGAAAAGAGCAAACTCTCCCCAACACTGAGGATCTCTTTTCTCAGTATGGAGTTGGATTTGGTCGAACGGATGGCACGCCTCACAGAGGAACGTGCTCAGTCATTTGTTGAACTGCTTGAATTCATTCAAAGGCACGGATGCACTTGCTCACAGCTGGCTGCGGGGCCTGTGAAAGTATGCATTTCCACCAGTGAGACTTCTTGCACTTTAAGAAGTTACTCCTAATGTTAGTGAGACACTCCTCGAACCCTCTTCGACCTCCCTCTATACCCTCTTGGGACCTGAGTCTGGTGCTCAGAGCACTTCAGCAGCCTGGCTATGTGCCCAAGATTCCTACTACCCCCTTCAGGGATAAGGTAGTGAGCCTGCAAGCACTGCCCCCGGAGGAGGCAGACCCAGATCTAGCTTTGCTCTGTCCTGTCTGTGCTTTAAGATTGTATGTGGTTTTGACCACATAACTTCAGGACCGCTGAGCGCTCTTTGTCTGTTACTCCAAGCAGAGGATGGCCCACTGGATAGTGGATGCCAATAGCCTTGGTCTATCAAGCACAAGGCTTGCCCTGCCTGCTCAGGTTGCGAACTCTCTCACCAGGAGTGTTGCATCCCCCTGGCACTGACACATGGTGCCTCGCTAATGGACATTTGGAGAGTTGCATGCTGGGCATGCCCCCAACACATTTGCTAGATTCTATAGCCTTCATGTGGGTGCAAGGAGCCGGTATCCTCCTGTGTTCTCGCCTAAAATGGGTACAAGCGCCAAGAGGCCCGGACTTAGTGTCGGCTTGCTATGTCAAAAATTGTGATACTTGCTCCAGAGAGTTCCATATTGCAGACCCTGTTGAGGTCCTCCATCACCCTTGGCAGCCAGACGTGGCAGAGCGTCTGGCTCCAGGCCTTCACTCAATGTGTCCGTGAGAACCTCGAGGAGCCTGTTGCAGTTTGCAGCTGCAGATTATACTTATAAACACAAATAGAAAGCAAACAAGTAGCATTAATTGTTATTTATTTTAGTTAACATTTGCTATGATAAATTTGTACAGATTTTTATTCTTATTGTAAAATAATGGAACTAGTAAGGTGGACGATACCTGTGGCACCTTTGGAAGCATTTGCTGGGCAACTTTGGTTAATGTTGGCATCAATGGGCAACCAGGCGAGACACAGGGCCTACGACCAATTTAAAGTATCCAGATATAAATTTGTTACCCATTCGCAGTGAGAAAGTGCCTAAGCAACATTGCTCAAAAAAGCAGCCTGGCAAAATTGCTCAAAAAGATGCCCAGTGTTATCATCAGACTTAGGTCATGAATATTGTCTCAAAAGTCATGGAAAATCATGGAAATGTATTGATAAAAATGTGTATGAACCCTGTACTTTGAGATGAGATGTTGTTTCAAAAATGAACCCAAAAGCCGACTTTATTAATGATACAGACAGTAATGTAGACAAACTCATCAACATACATTTTACAAACCAATCTGAGAATTATTTTGAAGAGGAAAAGTTTTTTGTACCACCAAAATCACGTCTGAATGTCAGCATTGTTCAGTCATCTCTTAAATTCTGTTAAAATTACGAAAAATTTGCTCCCTTTTCCAGATATTACTGAATCTATTTTGTTCATGCAGCTTACAGTATTTTCAAATTAAGGACTGTAAACTAGACTACTGGGACACAGGTTTTGTTTGTCTTTTTTTTTTGCTTTTCACTTTTGTTGTTATATATCTCTATTTGTACATTAAATGCAAATATTGCATTAAATCATAAACAAATGCCACCACAGAGCTGGATTGATATTTTTACCTCAATATCAGTCTTTTTTGGGGTGTATATGTGTAAGATCTATATTTATTATTTCACATTTAAATTGTAAACAATCTAGACTGAAACTACTTGACAGCACCAGTTTCCACTGACACTTGTTTAAGCAGTATCATTTTCTAGCCTATCCTAATATGTGAGGCAAGGCACAATTACGGCTCTGCTATTTTAAGTGCTTATTCATGCACTGACAGAATTAATAAAATATATTGTATTTGAAATAAAAATAGAACTAGAGCACAAGTGTACATAGGGCCCAAAATGTATGTGACTGGAAATAAATAAATAAATAAATACATACATACATAAATAACATTTGTAAAAGCCATATGTTATTCCAGCCATTTTACTACAAATATAAAATAAGATATAAAAAAAAAAAATAAATCAGAGGGCACTCTGTCAACAAAATACAATAACAAGTGGTCACAGGAGATGCAGTTGATATGTGTGTAAATACCAGATGTGTATGCCAGTCTGTCTTGGCTGACCTGATCACTTGGGATGGATGGTAAGTGTAAACAGGGCCAAAGGGATCTATCTGATATTCAGGGAAGTGTAATAGGCATGTGTCTAAAGTCTAGGTCTTGTGTACATTCATATATGTATGTTAAGACTCGTTGACTTCAAGGCTCTGTATGAGGTCTGCGTACATGCTGGAGTTCATATATCGTGGGTAGGAGTCTCGCTGCATGAGCTTGTAGATTTGCTGTTGTGCCTCATCAAACGTGCATGATGAGGGTTCCAGCATGTTCCTGTTGATCACTTCACGTGCATGTGAATCCAGACTTACCTATATATGCAAAGACAGATTTCCAGATGAAGTAATCATAACCACTTAGAATAAGTTATCTATGTTACAAAAACTGGTGAGCAGTCTTGCTGTATTACTTCTACCAGGGCCAAGTGTCACAAACTACCTAACAACGCAAAAACATTGTTACTACATACAGTATATCATGATTCGATGCATCATGATATAATTGAACTGCAATAAAGACAGAGCCAAATGTATGAGACAGTGAGAATGAATTTGTTTAATTCTGAAAATAATAATCATAATATTTTCCACTCACCCCACTGGCCAGAACTGCATCTCATAGAAATGGCTCTGACTACACTATGCTAGAGTTAAGAACCTTATTTGAAACATACAGAGCACACATGGCCACATGTAAAGCAATAAAAATTGTGCTCTGCCTAGCCCATCCTAGTGCACAAACGCACATGCACGCTCGCGCACACACACACACACACACACACACACACACACACACACACACACACACACACACACACACCACCACACACACACACCATGGACATACCACTACCGTGGGGGTCCCTACATATCCCTGCCAGTACTGAGACTCAAAACATTTTGGTTACAAGACTTTCTAACCGTAAGGCCACAACTGCCCCCTAACTACTAGGTTTCACTTGACCGTGAATCAGCATCTGATGCTATGGAAATACATTTCAGTTGTGACAACTGCCTGAAGTCTTTATAGAATCATGCAAATTCATTGGCTGATGATGCTTGGCGCTGCCCAGTATGCACCATGTAAGCATCAATGTCATCATATCCCTTGAACTCTCTCTCCTGTGAGACCACGTTTCATTTCTCCATCGTCATCGACTAGAAGTAAGAGTTCTCCTATTTAGTGTTGTGTAGTAAGATGCCAATTTGTACATCCTCTGTCATTTTAGTCCTGAGAAACTGAGCTGAAGCCTTGAGGTTCTGACCAGGGGCATGAGGAAATTATTAATGGAGCTATAAATTCTTTGTTCTTCAATTGTCTCCTGTCAGGTCAATCCTGTCTCTGTTGCTACGATCTTCAAAGAATCATATGCATTCAAACCCTGTGGGGGTATTATATATACTATATATTGGAATATAATACATATTCCAAATGTATTAACATTTTAGGAAACTGTTGATCATGCCCAGAATTTATGAGAGGAAAAAAATATATAATTATCCATCCATCTATGCAGCCATTCTCTATACAATTTTCTCGTATGTAGGGTTGTAGAAGTGCTGGAGTACCTCCCAGCATCTTGGACTGAAATCAGGGAAACATCCTTGGCAGCTGGCCAGTCCATCACAGGGCTAATTTATCAACACATTCTCACTCCCAACTCGTCTCATATTGACGCTTGGTCAGGACCCTTTGGCGTCACTTTTTGACACATAGGGTACCCCTTTAGCATAATTTGTCGGTGAGGTGTAGTGTGTTAGCGAAGGGCCTCCAGTTTGCTTAAATAGATAACGTCTGGTTGGGCGAGTCAGTATGCCAACGGCAAAGCCCTGGAGTCTGTCTTCATGATTAAATTATATATTGGGTAATAATATTGCCATTATTACATATATGTTGGGGTGTGATTTTTCAATGTAAACAGTTTTATTTACATTACACTATTTACACATTTATGGGCACATAACCCAACCCCTGCCCCTAAACATTCCATTTGTCAATAAAACACAAGATATAACAGGCAGATACAGCTACAGTCATAATTTATTTAAAAAATATGAATATTCCAAGTCTTCCGAGGCAAAACGATTGATTTGTGAGAGGCAGGTGAGACACATTCTGCGTGGGGGGGGCCGCCGTCCACTGTAAAGCTCAGATACTGTGTGCAGTCTGTGCACAAATTCAAAAAACGCTGCCAGAAGAAGCCTTAAGTCAGCTTTGGTTGTGAAATGTCATTGGCTCTTGTGTGTCTTATGACCGATTGCGTCATACGGGAGTATCTTTTTGAATGAGATGTGAGTGTGTTAATGGTGCGGGAATCATTTTTAGCTATTAAAACCTTATGTTTTACTCACTTCTTCACAGAAAGATATCGTAGACTGGAAGGCAACATGCTTTTATACTGCTTTTTATGGTCAGTTTTTGCAATAAATACCTGTGACTGTACTTTTATTTGCCTGCTACGTGTTTTTTATTGTTCAGAAGGGGGTAGGTTTAGGATAGGGGTGGGGTTAGGTACTCCAATGAAAGCAAAAATGTATATGACATTATTTCTGTTCTTACAAATGCATGCAAACCATTAAATTAAGACAAACAACTGAAAACAATGGAGGACCCAGCACTTCGAAAAGTGACGCTAAAAGGTTACCTTGAGCGTCAAAAAGCAAAGCTAAGGGGTCCTGACCAAGCGTCAATATGTGACGAGTTGGGAGTAACTTGTTAACTTACAGAGAACATACACATTTACACTCTCACGATTACCACCAAGCACATCTATAGGGAAATTGTGCCTTGAAGTCATTTACATTTCATGTGTCTTTGGCTTTCGGGGAAAACCAGAGTAAACCTGGAGCAAACCCATGCCAAAACAGAAAGGCCTCCAGAGTCAGTCTCAGTCAGGGACCTTTTTTTTCCAAAAAAAAAAAAAAAAAAAAAATTTCCATTTAGTCATTTAGCAGATGCTAAATCTTATCCAAAGCGACTTACAAATGAGAACAATAGAAGCATCAAAACCAACAAAAGAGCAATAAAATGCAAGTGCTATGACAAGTCTCGGCAAGTTTTTTTTTTCTTCCTGTGAGGTGACAGTTAATATTGAGCAAGGAATATTACCAATGTCGACAGGGCTAGAGTGACCCAGGATACTTTCTCTTCTTCTTTTCCTTCTCGGGTGTGAGCCCCCTTTTACAGAGTTTGCTCTGTTTCCCTCAATTTATAATGCTGGGGAACAGCTATATGGTTGTGGTACAATGATACTCCATCTACCCTATTGAGTTGCAGGGCAATGCATTAGTTTCTGGGCCATGCATTACCATTCCCTGTATGTTGACCTCTGTTCTGTGGGATTCTTCTCACTGTGGTCTCTCCAAAGGACTCTGCTTATGGCAAAGGAAATTCAATTACTTGGAATAAGATGCAATACAGAAAATTCCCTCTTCTTAGAATGGGTATTATGACTTTATGATTTTTCTTGTATCCAAAACAGACATCAGACTGCACTCTTTTGGGTCTGAGATGGATTTTCAGACTTTTGAAATACCATTTCAGAATGCTTACGCTAAAAACAAACGTTTTAGCGAATTTAACCAGAGGACTGGTTTATAATTCACATATTTATATTCAGATTGTGTAGAGACATATGTAAAATTTGCCTTCAGGAAGCGGCATATAATTTTAGAGCCCTTGTAGTCCAGATTTCTTTACCATGCGTTTTTACAAAATGTACAGATGCACCCTCTGAGGCTCCAGTGCATCCAGAGCATTCTGAAATATCTTGACAATTAGTTGGTTATAGCACACTTAGCAGCTGGCAACGCATATTTTCTAGGACTGGAGTGAAACCTGTTTAAGCTGACATGTCTGTCTCCACCTCATGTTCAATGTTCTGTTTGTGGCCTTGTTTAAAAACAGCACAATCTCCCTGTGCAGGCTTTTCACTGATTGCTGGGGCTCTTCGAAACCTTACCTCACACCTTCTTCAAGCAATTTCTCCTACAGTTTAACTAGCACTTACACACATCAATACATCTCTTTTCTCTGGTGTTTTCCCAAAAAGCAGGCTCAGGTATCCCCACTGCTTAAAAAAACACACATTAAACACTTCACATGTAGATAATTACAGACCTGTCTCTCTCCTTCCATTTATAGCAAAAGCACTTGTATTCATTGTTTTCAACCAGGAATCATCTGTCCTTTCACAGAATAACCAGCTGGACATTAACCAATCAGGTTTCAAAAGTGTCCATTCAACTGAGACTGCATTACTATCGGTCATTTAAGCCCTGTGGATTACAAAAGCTGATTCCAAATCTCAGTTTTCATTCTGCTGGTTCTATCTGCTACCTTTCACACAGTGACTCATAAGATCCCTCTGTCCAGCCTCTCATCAGTGGGTATCACAGGAGCGCGTGACACCTCATGGTACCATCATAGAGAGGCACAAAAATACACAGCATATGCAAAAATGCAGAATCCTTGACAATATTCAAGACAGAGCTGAAAACTCTTCGCTATCGTTAACACTTAACTGCTTCCTACTGAATATATATACCTTTTTGGCGGGAAAGATGACGCAAGTCTTTGCTTATAAGATGCTCAATATGTGATGATTCTATACACACTTCAGACAATCTCCAACTTGGTAGAGTTTACCATAGTGTTAGCTATACATTCCCTCCTCAGGGAAACAGTGCTATATAGCTAACCAAGATGTTTTGAAAAACAGATCAACAAACAATACAGGTCTATATACATGATGGTGACAAATACACTGCCTGTCCATAAAAAAAGGTGCACACTTTAATATATTATTTGGACTGCCTTAAGCTTTGATTATATGGTTGTTTGAGAAATAAAAAGCTACTGCATGCACTGCATCAGTTAGGGTTAAAATAATTGTTCCCAAACAGCATGCCAGAAACATTAATCACTGCAAAAAAAATTGTCAATCCTAAAATCAATATTTTCAAAAAAAAAAAAAAAAAAGTATTTGCTTATTTAAATCCAAACAGCTTTCTTTCTTTCTTTTTTTTGGCCAGACAGTGTATATTCAGTATATATTTAACCACAGTGTGAGCAAAATTTAAATGCAGAGTGTGTAACCATGTGGATCCATATACCTCTTTAGGTGACAATACAGAAACGTAGTCCTCATATATTTGTTTCACAGTCTGTTCTACCATGGTTTTGTTGGTCTCTTTATTTAGATCCTCACAGGCGAGCCAGAACATCAGGTTTTCTTCACTAAACTCAGTCTTAAGAAACTGTCGGAAGTGCACACGACCTTGTGCACTTTTTATTAACCGCTCAAATGACTCTCCCCATGTGTGTACCTCCTCCAGGGTGAGCTGAGGCCTATAAAAGAAGTGGTGTCAGAAAATAAAGTTCAAAGTTCAAATTTATTTCTAAAGCACTGAATGAAACTACAATGTTGACCATAGTGCTGTACAAACAATAGAGCAATTAGGAGAGGAAAACATTTTAAATAATAACCGTATATCTAATTTAGGAAATATAAAAAGAGAAAAACTTTAAAAGAACAGTTGAAATATACCTTAATTAAAGACAAAAGTGACACATATGGACTTTTTTTTTTTTTAGCAACTTATCGGTTATCTTTTGATCGAGCGCTATCATAAAAAAATGTTTTCAGATGGCTTTTAAACTTACTGAGCGTCAATACGTCCCTAATATATCGCGGCAGGCTGTTCCATAATTGTTCCTTAAACTGGAAAGAATTTAAAGATCCATCTTTGATTGTCAAAAGAATTGCAGGTTCAGTTCACTCAACCAATTAGATTTCACGTAGCATTTTTATCAGTCAGTTGTGGAGGTCTGATTGGTTAAAGCTTTATTTATATAGCACCTTTTAAAACAGTGTATACAAAGTAGCCTACTTTACAAACAGATGCATATGTGCATTCACAGAAAAGAAAATACAAACATAAAAGAGATATAGTAAAACAAAGTAGCTACAATAACCAGTTTATGTTAAAACAAAAACACAGCAAAAATACAAACGTATTGTCCGCACACTGATATAACAGTACGTTTTGGATTTTGCTATAGTTTGACTTTTTTTGTCCTGCACCTGAGCCCTGTGTGGGTTTGTGGGATGTGCACAACTTTTTTAAACTTTGGTTTTTGGAAACAAAAATACAACAATAAAAAATCAAGGAAAGCGCACTGCACAAATCTGGTTTGTTGAGACTACTTTTAAAAGTGCCTTAATGATAACTTTTGATACGTTAAATTCAGGTGACGAAAAAGAATTAATATCTTATAGCGCAGTATGAGAAATGAGCCACATGAGCACAGAGAGATTTGACACAGGACACAGTTTGAGTGAGAAGAGAGACACGATTTAAGTGCGCGCACTCTCTCGTGTATCTGAGCGCGCGCGTCCGGTTTAGTGCGAGAGCAAAGGAAATCCACGTGCAAGCGGGAAGATTCGCACTCGCGCATTATATTAATGTGCTTTCGCGCTACAATAATGCGCTCTCGACATTTGTCATTAAAATAACGCCATACATGGCTTTCTAACATTTACAGATGGAGAATATAACTGTGAAATGTAAGTTATGCATTCAGGAAGACAGCACATCTCAAACACATTAAACAGCGCGAGGTAGTGTAAAAGTTCAGTGTTTCTGGCAGGAAGATTAGCACATAGCAAGCCTTTCTGTCAGCATCTGACGCGGCGAGGGCCGCTAACTAATATGACGACCCCCCCGAAACTATAAAACTAGTGTCGTACCATGTTTTTCCAATAATGGACCTTAATGAAGCTCTGTAACATGTTCTAGAACAATAATTAGCGATTAAGACTTTCTCTGCCGCAGCTCAAGTATCGTTGTCCTACCAGACCATATATTTGCAGATGCGCTCTGCTCATACAACTCCGTGTATATCGATAATAAACGTGATATTTGCACGCCATAGCGGAATCGCTTATAAAGAGACAAATATCGATATATTGTAAAACTCGAGTATACCTCCCAGCGCTACTCTATACGGCGACAAGGGGATTCACAGATTCATGTGTGATAAATGCAGGGAAATAGTTAGGTTGACAGAAGATTTCACAACTAGAGACACGCATCCAAACTTTAATGAGGATAGTAAGAATGTGAGGGTCTTAGATACGGCTTTGGATGCAACTAGCTCAGGGAGTCTCAATGCCATACATTTCGATTACGGTTACAGAGACCCGTTGCAGCAGGGCAACGGGTGACTTGTGAGGCGGCATAGTCGCGCGGTTCAAACACCATTCTTCCGTTCCGCATCAAACATTAAACAGGTCTCTCCCAACTCAGCCCCATGACACACCATGAGAAGAAACGTCCATGATCAAGTGGTCTAGTTAGTTGCGCAGATTCTTATTGTATGAACGTCGAAAATAGAGACACCCTTCAGCCACCATATGCTGCAATGTTGTACCGGGATGCCAGATGCCGCGCGACATCTTGGCAAATTTAAAGTGCACCTGGCTATATTGCCTCAAACGTAAATCAGTAAGATATGTTATCACGGCCAGGTGGCGCTACTGTGTTCGACTTCGCCAGTCGAGAGAGATCCTAAAATACATTAAAGAAGGTATGCTGTGCAATAGTTGCAAAGATATGATGTCAGACACTGTATATGCTCTGCCTGAGATCCCCTCCCTGCATAACCGCTGTGTGATGAGATCCATAGCGCACTCGTCGTCACTCAATGCGATGGATAGTCTAAGGTGGTGCCTCAGCAAAATACCATAGCGTTTCATAGACAATTTGAGAACAAGTTTTTGAGGCAAGAACACTGACTCGTTGAAAGAGATAGGCTACTTAATCCCTCCTGGGCGGGAGGTGTGCCACTACTTACTCTCTAGAAACTAATGACATATAGTCTTAGAGTTGCAAATTGACTAACTGGGGCCCAGGTCAGAAGCGGACAGACCGTCTAAACCGACCGTCTGCTAGCTGCCTCACATTACAGAAATCAGTTAATTCTCAGCACAAAGAGACCCTTTCACCTAGATATCACACTGTCTGTTCCTCAGGTCGAGACTTAGCAAAATTTTTTTCCCCCAAAATAACGTCAAACCAATTTAAAGAGTAACAATTTAATTGTATGCTCAACAAAATACAAGAGAAACAGATGTAATACCCGCATACCACTAAATAATATGATAAAATCTTAGCGCTTATTGAATATCAGGTCCCTTTTCTACTGAAGACCCTTTAGTAAAATTGATATGCAATAACTGATCATAACCTAGGATGATCAGACCTTCTGCTTTGACTAGAAACCTGGCTATAAAACGATGAGTATATTATTGTAATGTGGTCTACAACCCAGCATTAACTGTTACAAACTATGCCCAGCCAAGTGCTAAAGGGTGAACGTGTTGCCCTACAATTATAACAATATTTTCAGGAGTTCTCGTAGGGCGGGACCTTCAAGTTAACTTCGTTATGAAGTATAAATGAAGTGCTGTCATATAACATCGAATACTTATGAACTACCTACTTCACAAGATCATAATACTATTAGAGATTACAATGCTAACCATTGCGAATGCAGTCAGCGCTTAACAGTCTAGCATCAGATGGCGGCGCATATAGATACCCTAGCAGCGAAACAATTCCATCTATTCCTCTACTAGATGGGAAAGGAAAAAATTAGTTATAACTTGTTAAATATCTAAACCAACAAAATTGTATAGTTGAGACCATATTACATCCTAAGTTCCTAAAAGATGGTCGCCTTCCAGAGTAATAGATCCTGCTATCAGACTATTATAATTTAATTTGTACATTGTCATATAAGAGAATATAGTTCCCCAAAAACCTTCAAATGGCTCAGGCTATCATTATGATAGGATAGTTACTCCACCCCAAAATGAACATGGTTGTCATCAGCACTTACCCCCAGTCCATCTGTGTCCAAACCCCTGTAAAAGCTGTGTCTTCGTCTTCAGAACACAAGTATTAAGGATATTTGGCTTGAAAACCGGACGCGGCAGGAGGCCTTGTGACTAGTCCCAATGCTGCCAAGGTTAAAATAACACTGTCAGAGCCCATTAAAGTCAATGAAAGACATCATCAAAATAATGTCCCATCTGCCATCAAGTGGTCAATCTGAATTTAATGAACCCGATGAGAATACTTTATTGCCGACCGCCAAAGAAACAAAAATAATGACTTCATTCAACATCGCTCTCCTTATCCTTCCCACTTCGCACCATCAATGCTAGCGCCCATTTTGGAGAGATATCCCACTGCACGCCAAATGGTATGCGTGTTCGTGGCGTGCTGTCAGAGCACACACTGGAGGATACATCTGTTGTTCATCAAATCAAAGCGTAATAAATGTACGGTAGAAAACGTATACGTAAGTGGTGACGCGCTGACACAGAACAAGTCGGGAAAAACAGCGATAAACAGTATTACGCTGCGTTCTATAATTTACCTAGCCCATAGTCAAACCCTAATCCAATGCGGGCGGCAGATTCCTTTCCTATTTTTTTTTTTTTAGCGCCCAAACTCTGGACCAACTACGTAACATTGTGTTGGGAAAAGCAAACACACTCTGTCCCCAGTTTAAATTTAGATTAATAGATACCATCTCTGTTAGAGCTGGCTTACACATAACACCATAACACATTTCTAATATTCATAATCCTGTATAAGGATTTTTAGCGCTGCCTAGGTTTTAATTATTTTTATTGGGCACAACCGGAACCTGGGTCCGCCCCGGCGAACACGGAATACTTCCCAAGGACACATGCCACTGTACTTGCGGGGGGAATACATCATTTTTTGTTAGAAGAATGGCATATACGTAATATAGTCTTGTTTCGATTATAGTTGGACTGGTGGGGCATGTGACAGCGTGGCTCTGGGCAAAAGTGACCCATGAGTCACAGCGCAGTTCCTAAGTGGCCTGAGGAGAAGGATCTGCTGAAAAGGAGCTCATCCTGCCGACTAAGCAGGCCATGATGAGACATAGTACGAAAGGATAATTCAAAATGTTGATTCCCTATCTGTCTCATCACGATGGCAGCGCATGGTGGGCGGGCAAAGCAATAGAGCGCATCCAGGCCCCAAAAAGTTTGATGACAGGAGACCTAGGGACAGCCCAAAGTCAAGGAACGTGGCAGTGATATTGATATAGTCCTATATCCTCGAAGGCCGATTCAAGAAAGCGTCTGTGGTTGCAGGGCGGCTATCTGGACCTGTGGAAAGTACGGCTGTCTTTTGATCCATGCGAAAAGAACTAGTCCCTGGGCCCCCTTACGAGAGGATCTGATTTCAATGTATTCATCCACTGCAATAGCTCCGTAGTTCGATGAGAGGCACGGGTTCAAGGTAGCTGATGATCGAGGATGGGTAAGTATTGATAGATATTTTGAGTTGCCATCTTTTTGGGGAATAGGAAAATAAGAGGGAGGGAAGCGACCATTCTACAGCAGTGGACCTCCATATATGCCCAACTAAATAATCACTACAGGAGCAAGGACATGTGCTGTCTTTGCCTCCTAAACTGAGGTGAATGCGAAGCACGCCGCGCAGCGTGAAACTAGACATCGCCGGAGGGCTTGGATTTGAGTGAATTGCAGTGAATAACCTCATTTTTTTATCCCCAAAACCCAGTCTGGAAACGGTCTGCGCTGATGCCGCCCTGCACACGGCCTCTTAGGCCCGCGCGGTGACAAACCGGGTTAAGAGAGCGGCAGTATATTCGATGTTGATCGGGCTGGGTCTGAGTCGAGCGGTGATAGACGGAGAGCTACCCCCACACTCAGAAGAAAGAAGAAAATTGTGTTGCTACTGCTTTTTAAAAGCGCCCACGCACCACACCCCCCCGTGTTTAAGCAAAAAAGCAAAAATATCTCGACGCCAGAGCTCTACAGACTTACGATCATATAGTGGGGTGATGACAAATCGCGATGAGAACGTGCTGGAATGAGTCCATGCCTCTTGATTAATGAGCAGTTCAGCACCCGGGCAGCCACTGCGGCCAGCTTTACGATGCCCGCCAGTGGACCCAGGGAGAGCGTCCGAGCTAATATTGAAGCTGTCAGTGATAATCCTGGTATCTTAAGTGAACCACGCAGAAGAATTGATGGGTTTTGTAGAGACTTTTTTAATCCGCCTAAAAAGATCAAACCACTCATAGAAGAGGATTACTGATGAAAAAGGTCAAGTGATTGATAATTGATGATCTTTATGTGTTAAAACACTCATGCTATGACATTTCTATCAGGCACTTACGATCATCAGTGTCGGACCGATGGCGAGATAGGTGGCCGCTGGTGGCCGACTTCAAGAAAAAGAACGAGCCCGCTGAGCAAAGCAGCTGAGCGAGCTATGAACTACTCGTATGTGAGATTTTGTGTGAATCTGTCTCAGTGAAGTGCAGCCTAACGTGCGGATGCCTTATGGGTGGGCTGTAGCGCCCAAGGCGCAAGAGGGCACATTCAAATACGTAAGTCTGATCAGCCAATATTGAATCATATAGGTGAAAGCTATTCATGCTCCTGCATCACGTCATAACAAGCCCCCTGATTGACTGTAGCGCGTCAGACAATGAGTAAATTTCGTTGGCCAAACCGATACGCACTGTATAACAACTGGTGCGATCAAAGAGGCTGCGATGGAAAGCAACAGAATAGACTGCTACAGCGGAGAAGACGCGTTGCCATGCATTAAATTAAATCGCACTCATGACTGATGACTAACCATATCCACCCGGACCGTTACGGCCCATTCTTCTCTCGTACTGTACCCTGGGATGAGAATGTATGTGAAACACAAGCAAGCGGCGAGCTCAGCACGGGCTCAGCATGTGGAAAATCAAATGATACATGGAAGTTTAATGTGTGCTGTGAATGAATGTCGTGCTCGAACTGAAAACACACAAATGCGGACAGCTGCCAAGACCGTTATGCGTTTGATCTGCCTAATGGAGGCATCTAAGCCCGCTCTGAATCGTAAGTGTCACTAATACCAACAGCAGCCGCCACACGTACAGCGCTGCTCTAGATCATCAATCGATGTAACACCACGGCAGATAAGCATCGCATGCAATGTGAGTCGACAGCGGTGATGAAATTTGCTCAAGCCTGATTCGCCTTAACCCGCTGAAGCTCGACCTGTTAGCTTCCTCCCGAATGTTGGTAACTCGGAGGAATGAGAGAACATGTAGAGAGGCTAGGGCAGTGGGAGAGGAAACAGTGACGAAGAATAGATCTGGGGACTAGGCGGGGTAGATCGTTCCGCGAGTCTTTTTTATGGAACAGTTATGGAACCGAGCCGTGCTTTAGTCGTGTCAGTATTAGCAGCGACCGTCTCTGTAGGAGCGCAGCAGCATCGCAAACACCGGAACAGAGGTAGGTGGGTGTGTTCAAGTAAGAGTACAAAAAAAAAGAACCACATCAACACATAAACACACAATTCGCACACACACCCGAAAAATGGAAGCTGTCAGAAAACTGAGCACCCAGGGATCTGTTGTAGAGGGAGTGGCTGAGACAACGATCGCGCATCGAGACCGGTTGCTTAGCTCCGCCAGACTAAAAGCCGTGTTCTCTTTCCGGCGCAGGCCTCTGCCTGAAACGATGGAAGCAGAAATAGGATAGCTAGCGAACTAGAGTTCTTCAATAGAAGGTGGTCCTGCCTGAGTGGGAGCAATGTATACAGTAGATAGAGACAACGGAATACATGTCTGAGTGCGCATTCTGTCTCAGTGAGAAACGCAGCTCACTGCCCCTTCTGCGGGTGGATAAAGTGCAGCGGGCGATAGAGAGAGCACGCAGGCACAGTGCCGGCATTAGATCGGTCAACCTGGTTGCTTATTCCCTTACTCCGCTGTTTCCCTCTCCGAGGCTTGCTGAGAGGAGAAATGGGAGAGCGGGGCTGTCTTAAATGAAGGTGGTCGGCGAGTGGAGAAGAGCGAGACTCATGCTCGCATGGGGTCTCCCCAGACAGGCGACGCACTCACTGCCCTTCTGCATCGTGCAAGATTCCGTGCACGAGCCACAATCGCAGCGCGACATTTGCAACAATGTCGCTAAAATTTGCTCTTTTAGGGCTCAACCGGATGGCGGCCCAGGGATAAGATGCGGCGAATCAGCTAAGCAGAGGGTCACTGGTTCAGCTTGATCCGCTGCGAAGGCGATTCTACGGCGAGAGGCTTCGAGTCTCATAGGTCAGCGAAGAACTTAGTTGTCGCTGAAGGAGAAGAAATCTGAGGATCCTGTGGCGAATGCCCGCTTATATAGTCAGATGCCCCGCCCATTCTGGTGGGCTTAGTCGCCATAGGCTCGTGCAGCTCCGCAGCCTAGCCATTGGTTCGTTTTTAATACAATGCACGAACCAATGGCCATGCAGTTACAATGCGTTATTGAAAAGACTTCAGTATTCAGAGAAAAAGGAGTTTTCCCAAAGCATCTTAAACAGACGCAGTAGGGAATGACTCTCGCTGAAACGAGTGCGAATTGATATACGCAAACTCTCTGATTCTCTCAGGTTGCGATTAAGAAACTAGGGAGAAATACTGAGACTTTTGAGGACTTCATCCAAACTCTGTTAATCGCATTCGTAATTGTGGCTCGTGTGCGTATGTGTGTGATGTTGGTGTGTCTGTGTGCTTTTGGTTGTTAAGGTATCCTTAGAGTAGCAAATAAATTCTTTCATTATAATCATTGTCTTGTGTTGTATATTTTAAAGTTAAAACTTTGCCCAGATCTTGCTACCTAGCTCGTAGCTTAATAATAATCCATAACAGTTAGTATGAACCTGGCCAGGGCATAAACAAATATCAAAATGTTAAGATATATGATCTTAAGGTTTCGCGGAACCGAATAGTTTATGAAGTGTAAGCTATACATTTTGAATCAGTTTAATCAGGTTGACTCTGAATCTTCAGATTCAAATTCTGATGAAGAAGAAGCTAATTTATCACTGTGCAAGAATACAGTCTCCGTGCTGACAGTGTCTCAGACACTAATATTTTAGCTGAATCACTGTCAGGCCATCTGGGATTTCAGTATGGAGATAAAGGTTAGGGTTATAATTATTCAGTATTACATGACATTGTGGGTGTATATTAGAACAGTTTGGTGTATTCTTGGGGTGTCTGGCAGAGCGTTAGGACCCAGAAGCGGTGAAGAGTGATGTCAGACGTAACAAGCAGTTCTTAACCAGCTCCTATCCAACCGTGAATCTGCTATTAGCAAGAGGTGGAGTGAAGGTGCACCACAATAAAACCCCACCCTTTATTCAATATTCCATTTCACAACTGAAGTCAGTTGCAAACTTCGGTTCGCGCGGCTACTTGATATATATTTTCAGGTATTGAGTTAGAAATTCTGATCACTAATCACGTACTTGTAAAAAGATAAAGTGGGTTTGTTCAAAGTAGCTATTATCCACATAGATCTTTGATATGAATATTTTTTGGTAATTAATTAAATATCGCCTGCTAAAAAGTAACTAGTAATTAGTACTCTGAGTAGTTTTTTGAGAGGAGTACTTTGTACTTTTACTTTAGTACTTTTTTGACACCAGTACTTTTACTTGTAACTGAGTGTTATTTCAGCAATGTAACAGTACTTGTACTCAAGTACAAATTTTCAGTACTCTTTCCACCACTGCTAAATGTCATCTTGGTTACTTAGTAGGGATGCACCCGTCCCAATTACTGGTATCGGTATTGGGCCCGATACTGAGCTCCTGTACTTGTACTCGTTAAAATGCCCCGATACCAAATGCTGATACCACACAGCATGTGATAAGCGCAATATTCAGACAAAGAAACACCAACAAACAGAACAACAGACAGCAGAAAGGAGTTAAGGATGTCTACTACGAAGTATATGTATGCAATGAATATAATGTTAAAAATTCAGTATTAACGCCTGTATAGCTGATGTGCGCGAGCTGATAAACAAAGCACGCTGAGTGGATTGAGCGTGCGGCGGCGCAGATGCGCGAGCTTGTCGAGTGAATATACCTTTCTCACAGACATCACTGGAAAGTTTGTAATCGGTCAGTATGTAAAAAACAAGTAGTAAAACACGCACAAGTTACCTTAACGGTTAGGGAGAGAGAGAGAGAAGAGAGAGGAGAGAGGAAGACGAGAGGAGAGAGGAGAGGAGATGAGAGAGAGAGAGCGCGCGTAATTATGTTGTGTGATCTTTGATGTTCACTCATTTAGCACACGCATCATTTGGATTAAAACGTAATCGTAAAGATAAGACCATTCATAGGGGCATTCACTATAACCATCATTTATTTTCAACCATAGGCATACACAACTTTCTGGCAAAAGTGAATCTAGCAGCCTGTGTGAAATGCGCTAGGCTGTACTACTGTCCTCTCATTCTGCATCAGTACAAATACCTGCACGCGTTGCGCGTGTTTTGCTTGCTTCATGAGCGTTTCTGTATTATATGAGTGGTTTTGGAATATAAAATCGCAGCACGTTTCAGATGAAAAAAAAAAAAAACACACGACTTCTATTTATGAAAATATCATAGTTAGGAGATTTATAACCAGTGGTTCCCTGCATTATTACAGCAAAGCACGTGATTACAGTACTGAGCCACTGCAATGGAGCAGCTATTTAACACAGAGCAAAAATTAACAGTGAAAGTAACAAAAACTTGTAAAATACATTTTAATGGGCATAATTAAGTGTGAAAAAAACAGAAGGATATACAGTCAAACCAAAAAAAAAAAATTATAGACCAGATATAATTTTTGATATTTTTTAACTAGTGGGTGCAGGACACTATAGTTCATGTATGTAAGTGAGGATAGCAAAATAAAGTCAACTTTTACATATTATACCCCAAAATTCTTCATACAGTGGACTACCAGTAAAATTGATACAAATTTGAGTCCAAAAATTATTCAGACTGAGTCTGGGAAAAAAACTGATGTTGAGGTTTTCATGAAGCTGGATGACAGCATGCCCAGGAGACTACAGGCTGTCATTGAGGCTAAGGGTTGCCCGACTAAGTATTCATAGTTGTGTAAATACTGTCATACTAACAGCTGTCTGAATTATTAATTAATCTATTACATACCTTTCTATCAAAATTATCTAACATTATCAAGATGAATTTGTTCTGACACAGTTTAACTCTGAGTTCTTGTCATATTTTATTACCATTTTCTAAACTATAGCAAATAAACTGTGATAACGTGAGAAATGTTGAAGGTGTCTGAATTCATTTTGGTTTGACTGTATCTATTTTATAAATGAAGTTAACCAACTAACATTATACATACCCTTTTGGTTTCTGTACCCAATATTTAAAAAATGTACAAATGCAATAAAAATATCGGTATCGGTACTCGGTATCGGCAAGTAACAAAAATAAAAGTATCGGTATCGGGCGAGTACTGGAAAAAGTGGTATCGGTGCATCCCTAGTTATTAGAAAGGTATTACAGCATATAATTTGTCAACCGTTTGGTTTTGTTGTGACGTGATCGAGTGCGGTAATATGTTCGGTTCATATATCACTAATAATAAATATAACATATATATTATTACATAACATTCATTTGTCTCCACCTACTGGCACCAATATGTATTATGGTCACTGAACAAATCAGTGAAGGAGTCTGAAAAAGCATTTTGGTAAATGGATTCAAGAGACTCCAGTCACTGGAGTAAATCAAAATTCCAATGACTAGGAAGAATGTGGGTTGAAGAAAAAAATAAAATAAAATCAAGAAACTCAAAAATTCAAGTAACATTCAAGAAACATATTAAAATAATAAAAAAAGGCATATCACGACCCCATTCAAAATTCCTAAGAGGAAAGTTCTTAAAAGTGAATCCTCTTTGCAATATCATGTCATTTAAGATATTAAATTTATAATACAACTTACATTTGGTTGGTATCAACGTCCTCTTCATTTTCGGAGATCGTCATCAGATTTCTTTCCTCCTTAGCAGAGCGTACTGTCAGACTACACACACACACACACATAATAAAAACATGTTTTTTTTGTGACGCATGAACATCCACTGTGTGACACTTGAAAGTCTCAGGGGAAGTTCCTAAAGGATAATAGATGAGCACTTCTAAGCTCATTCTAATTGGACTTAATGAAGTTTCCTAGCACACCTTTACTCTCATGAGAAAATCAAACAACAATGCTAGAAAAAACAGGAACAATTCACCCAAAATGCACTGCAAAACAATTTGAGGGTTCATAACAACTTGAGGGTAACTAACATAATTTTTGGGTGAACTATTCCTTACTGTCCGCTGGACCCTCCGACTTTGGCGCTAGCTTAGTGGAAAACTAGTTTGATGTAGAAGAGAGCAGAGGCCTTTTGCACAAAGCCGGTTTTGGTTTCCAGAGATCGCAAACCCAAATTGGACTAATCATCTGTTAGCAAAGTGACACATATCTGATGCAATAAAGCCACTCCTCCATCTCTCACTTCAAATGAAAGCAGTTTACAGTCAAAGAATTTTAGAGACAAGATTGCCAGACTACTCTGAGATTGTTCAGCTAGCTTCATGCAACAGACCACGTGTTTTAAGCAAAGGAGTTCTGTGGATCGGCCTTACTAGTGGTCCCTTGAGCTTCCTATCTTTCATGAGCTCCAGGTGTTTACATGAGATTCATTACATTTACATTTAGTCATTTAGCAGACGCTTTTATCCAAAGCGACTTACAAATGACAATAAAAGCAGTCAAAACTAACAAAAGAGCTGTTGCTCTTATACCGATACTTTTATATATAAGTGCAAATGACAAGTCTCAGTTAACCTAACGCAGTACACGTAGCAAGATATATATATATATATATATATAATATATAATATATATATATATATAATTATGCCACATATACAACACACCCACACACAAAGAAAAACACGTAGAAAAATAGAAATAGTTTGTTTTCTGGTGTTTTTTGTAAATAAAGAATAAAAAACAAGATAAATAGATAAAGTAGAATTAGAATAGAGAGTGCTAGAGTTATAGGGTCAAATAAATGTGGAACAGATGTGTTTTTAGTTGTTTTTTGAAGATGGTTAAGGACTCAGCTGCTGGATTGATTTGGGCAGGTCATGCACCAGGAGGGAACAGTTAATGAAAAAGTTGTGAACGTGATTTTGTGCTCTTTTAGATGGCAAAGAATACGCCTTTAATTGCAGAACGGCAAGCTCTAGAGGGCACAAACTCTGAAGTAATGATTGAGGTAAATGGTTTCTTGTAGGGCGGTGGTTCATGGCAAAGGAAAATCCCACCCACTAATACCACTGAGCCCAGTGGATAATGCTGTCCAATGCGGATGAAATCATGGTTTTTACTAGAGGGTTCGACCGTTGATCAGTTTGGCAGATAATCGGCAACGATAATAGATTGCTGGAAACTATCGCGTTGGCACTGGCAAAAGCGGTCATGCCATAGTTTTCTGGGTGTGCCTTTGCTGGACGTGGATGGGTCTGATAGGAGAGAAGGGTTCGCTGTATTATACATTATGAGAGTGGACCTCTAGAGGCTGAACACTGACAATGTTACTGTGTTTTGGCCACGTGAGACTGTGCGCGCACAGAGCAGGACTTTACGATGCAGTTTTAAAACAGAAAGGTGTGTACTACCAACCCGCCAATCCCTCCTTATATTACCCACCCAACCATCGACGATTTCATATGGACTTACCAAAGTAATTCATTTGTTGATGATGGTGCATTTAGTGGAAAAAAGGGCAGCAGTATGTTTGCTGTAAAGTCTGAGATGTGCTAGATGATGCGAAAACATAGCAGCAACCACAACGTGCGTGTAAAACTAGTGTGAATCTAAAAACACAGCAAGCAGCCAAAGATACAGTATGATTGTTACCATCAGTGGGACATTAAGGTATTTGTTGCCAGCAAGTTGCATAGATAAAGAGATAGTGATGTGGAAAGGCAATTGAGTGTTCATGCAGCAGCAGAAAGAAATCCTGCCACAACCAGGCACATTCACACAATTGCCATTAAAATTATATTGTCCCAAATCAGAAACTGTATGTACTAAGGACTTCACCTAGGCTGGAAGTTGTGTTAGTTGTGCATTTTTCAGCGAAACCTTGTTTTCTGTGCTATAATATAGTCAGCGTGTAATATAGATTGCAACTGAACTTTAACGGGGTCATTATGCTTTTTCACTTTTTCAAATTAAGTTTAGTCTGTATGTGCTGTTGGAGCATACAAAAAAAGATCTGACACATACCAAAGCTTCAAAGTCCATCAAAAGGAGGATATTGTATTTACAGAAATCACTTTTCAATTAAACTTACAAGAAGGGACCGTGTTGGACACAATGCATATTTTTGGGATTGTGATATCACAAATATGAGACTGGGACTAGACTGGTGAGCTTGCACTAGAGAAGGCAACGAGTGTTATTACTATGTTGGAGACATGCTAGCTTTCCAAAGGCAGACGAACTTAGAGTAGTTACAACAGGGTTTAACATTGCGCTCAAATGATTGATATTGACGCATACTCTACACTGAAGCTTGCAGGGCGGCTATGGTAAGGGCGTGACATTCCCGACCAGGACGGCGCCGAGTGGTGCAATCAAAGCACACACTGGCCCAGCTAACCAATCAGCACATTTCGTATTTTAGAAGGTGGGCTTTCATTTGATATAGGAACTATTCGAGCCATTCATGCCATGACTGGGGAGAGAGGTGTTGTAATAATGTAAAATATGTGAAAAATAATGTGTTTTTCGAACAACCTAGTATGAGAGCCTGTTCAAGTACACCCCCAAAACAAAATCAAGATAATAATAGGACCCCTTTAAACTCATCTGCCTCTTTATTAATTTCTGAAGTGAACCTTTACCTGTTTGACAATATACTGTTTTGGACTGCCACTTGAATTGAACGTGACATGTCTGGTGTGTGTTACACCTGTAAGTTGTCCTAGATGCGACACAACGCTGCACTTTTTGTCCGGTGTTATTGGTGGGAATATTTTGTTACTTTGATTAGATAATCATGAAGTGTACTAAAATTTAAGCAAACAAAGTGTGAGAGTATATATACATATTGCATGTAATTTCGTAAATGTAATACTTAAATATCATGCTTAAATATATTTTACGTTTGAATTTATATGAAATGGTAGCACTTTACCATAAGATTCCATATATGTTTAAATTTTAAAGCTTCAATTTGTTAAAAGTAATGAAACTATGCGATAACAGTTATTTAGTCATTTATCAGACACTTTTATCCAAAGCGACTTGGAAATGAGAACAATGGAAGCACTCATTAATGATCAATGTATAATTAATATTTAATATGAATATTTTTATTCCATATGAAAAGTATGGTTCTGTACTTTGTGTGTGTGTAATAAAGTTCAGTACTATTTTAGTTTTCATATACAGTATCCATCATTAAAAACTAGCAATTAATCAGTTATCTGCCACTGTGGCCCAACCAAGCTATCAATATCGGTAAAATCCAGTTTTTAAATGTCTGATTTATCCTTTCTGTAAGATTTGTTTGAGGGTGGTAACTAAGTTTTTGAATTGTTCCTCACAGGGCCGCTGCTGGCCAAATGGGTACCCTAAGCAGAATTGAATTGTTGTGCCCCCTCCCCAAAATATTATGGAAGTAAAAAAAAAAAAAAACTACTATAGGGGTCAAAATAGAACTTTAATAAAATATAAAACTAAATAAATAAATAGTAATAAATTATATTATTTACAGAAATTCAATTGTAGCTCTATGATATACATACAGAGTTCTGGCATTAAACTCTAGATGGCACAGTCCAATAGGTCTAACTCAGTCTGACATAATGACATCATCACAGCTGATGGTTCTCTCATGTATCGGTAGCCAAAGAGCGAATCTGTGATCATACAGCTGGAGCAAAACGCAGTCTAGAGCATGTAATCACTATAAGCTGATAGTAACAGACATGAAACAGGTTAAATTGAATAATTGTATTATTACACACCAAGTGTGCGGTCGATTCCAGCTGCACGCAGCATCAGAAGCACGCGCTTGTTGCAGTCATATCAATGACAGTGTTGCGGGAGAAGGGAAAAAATAAGAGTTATAGTAAGATTCCGTCTACGGCTGTCGTAGTCCTGAGTGAAATGCATTATGGGTAGTGTAGAAATGTGGTCGTGTGACGTGTGCTCTCGCTGTGCTGTGTAGTTCAGAAACGGAGGAAGAACGTTTATATTCTGCTTTTATTTCAGTTCATTTAAGTCAGTCCACCCAGGGAGTTTTATGCACTGCAACCCTGACACTTATCTACACGAGAGAGTAAAATAGCATGCATCGGCTAACTTTGTATGTCTCATCATTGCACGAACATGAATTAACAAGCTGTTACGCTGCCACTGGGACTATGAAGTGGAGAAAGTAACAACAGTTATCAAATGACTTAAATTAATTAGATTTGCTCAGGTGGGTGCTGGGGTCTTATCTATCAGATTGCAACATATATTCAGTTGTTAATTAACATTACACATAGTGTGCGTCTAATTAGAGTTAAGCCGGTCGGCATGGTAGCCAAGGCTCACATAGTCATTGGCCACTATTGTTAAGCCAATCAGCAAGGTAGCCAAGGCTCACATAGTCATAGGCCACTAGTGTTAAGCCGGTGCATGGTGGCCAGGGCACCCATGCCCAAGGACACTAGAGTTAAAGCGGGTGGTGTGGTAGCACAGGTACACATAGACATAGGCCACTATCATGAAAGCCGGTCGGGGGGGGCGTGGTAGGCCAGGCACAACTAGATAGTACTACATGCAGTTCACAGGGATCTGAGGAGCAGCCAGAAGTACATAAGTATTGGCAATGAGATCTGCTGTTGGGTGTGTTTGTCTGATTTTGGATGTATTGTCCATTCTATGTATTGCTTTGTGGGGGGTTTTTCATGTATGTTATATTTGCAGCAGCGATATTTCTTACTTGCTCATAGCAGCATGTTGTGGGTGTATTGGCAGTAGCAATTCTCGGTACTTGCTCTGCCGCAGCAACAGCAGCAGCGTAGACCAAATACAAATACATTAACATTGTCATGTACATAACCATGGGACAATCATTCCGAGAGTTGTCATGACAGAAATAAAGTTTCTCGGCATGACACTGTAGATGGGCCCCCCCCCAGTCAGATAGGTCAAACTCAATCTGACATAATGACATCATTGTTACACAGCACAGCTGATTGGTTCTCTCCTGTATCGGTAGCCAGTGAGCTTGCTGCTCAACATTCAAATATTTGGCTATTGTTTGCTGTAGCAGTTGCAGTGCACTTCAGAAACCTCCACCTTCCCCAGCTCCCCCTGTATAGATCTGCTACAGGGTGATTCATGTATGCTATATGGGGATTATTTCATGTATGTCATATGTGCAGCAGCAGTATTTCTTACATGCTCACAGCAGCATGTTGTGGATGTATTGGCAGTAGAAAGTCTCTGTACTTGCTCTGCCGCAGCAGCAGCCGCGTAGCAGATCTAGTCTGCCAAGACCAAATACATTAACTTTGTCATGTACATTACCATGCCAATCACTCTGAGTGTTGTCATGACAGAAATAAAATATGCACAGTACAAACACATATCTTTATGTAAACAAAAACTTTTATTTGGATGCGATTAATTGCGAATAATCATTTGACAGCACTACTACTAACATTTTATGTAGTTGCAAATTAATGAGAGTTAGATGACATGTGATTGCAAAGTTACTTATATTTAGTAGAATGTCTGAAGTAGACTATTGAAATACAGCGTTACTTTTTGTGAAAATTCTTTCATCATTTATTCACCCTCAAGTTGTCCCAAATCTGTATGAGTTTTTAGGAGGGCATGTAGCTAAAATGGTCCAGCTATATTCTATGCTAGCATTCTACTCTACGGAAGTACATCACAAGGTGCCTTCCAGAATCTGTTGACAATAAAATAATTTTTGTCTCTTAAATTTTTTCCCTCCAAAGACGAGGCAACACATGAGAAAAATAAATGTTTGCTAGTTTAAGTTACATGTGTTTGGTAAGGAAGGAAAAGATGAATGAAATTGCAAATGGAAATTAAAGGTATGGTTCATTGCAATTTCCCTTTTTTAATGTTAGTTAGTGTGTAATGTTGCTGTTTGAGCATAAACAATAAACGCAAAGTTACGAAGCTGAAAGTTTAATGCAAACGAAGATATCGTCTTTTAAAATTCTGGCAGTTTAATGCCTACAAAACAGCTGGTAGGGACTACAACAAGCTACTCCCCGGGTTCGTGACATCACAAACCCAAATAAACCCAGCCCTCGGGAAAAGGCAACAAAGGGGGAGAGGCCATGCTGTGCTGCTTTAGAGAAAAGGAAGAGAAAACTAGAAGTGCATGTAAAAATCTATTCATATATGAATCACAATTCTGTCTTCTAATGATTCTAATGGATTCACAAGTTTCAAAATCAAGGTTCTAAAGCAGCAGTTCTCAATCCGGTTTCTCGCGTCACCCTGCTCTGCATCTCTCTCTCTCTCACTCTCTCTCATTCAGCTCAGCTCCAAAAATGAACGGTTACAATTATACACTTATTTTCAAATAGCTATGAGAAGAGTTAAACATGCAGTTGCCGTACTGTATTAAAGCTAAATATAAAACCGTATATTAAAAGCTAACAGACGGCCGGAGGCATTTACCATAACAGCGTATCTAAAAGTGATGGAGACAACTACAAACTAAAAAACAAAATAGGAACCTACACCATTAAAGCCGTGCTATCACAGGTTCTCACGATCATTTCAATAAAGCTCGGCTTCAATCGGGCTCAAATGATAGCGATATAACGACACTTCGTTTACAATACAACCGGAGAACATTGCGACTGAGGGAGGGGCGGGACGTTTAGAAGAGGCGGTTTAGACATCACAACTCACAATGGGCTAAAAAATGCAGATAAAATATAATGATTATTACAATTATCATTTTGACATTATCGTTTCGAGGGATGCACCCGAAATGAAAATTCTTGGCCGAAGTCGAACAAAATGAAACACTGGGCTGAATACCGAACACGGTTTTTCACATTTTGTTCCCATGTAGGCCTATTTTGCCATTGTTTTTTTCACCATTGCATTAAGTAAATTGCCAAAATGTGCTTTTTACTGTTTTGTCCTGCTTTTCAAATAAAAAATCAATTACAAAACAACAATTTAAAAATATTTACTTAACACTGATAATTTTTTTTTTACATTCTAACAGACATTATACCAACAAAGCACAATTAATAAGGTGTAGGAGCAGAAAATAATTATTTTAAAACATTAGAATATATTACAGATGCCAATTTGAACACTATGTGTGAATGTAATAGGCCTACTATATGGATTAATAGAGCTGTTGTAGGGTAATTATTATTTTCATTATTATTGTCTTACATTATTTTATTTTACAGAACAACAGTAAAAATTACAATACTAACATTTATGAATATCGATGGAGTTGTTGCTTTTTCTCGGCTTTTATTTTGGCAGGATCTCAGTGATTCTTTTTGTTGACAACAGCATGCAGATTTATAAATTAGTGTCATACTATTTAGGAAAGACGTTTGGACTAACGTATCACATTGTCACATGCCTTTTCACAAAAAAAAAAATTCACAAAAATGTTACTGAGCAACTGACGAGTAACAAGTTCAGTGCAGATTTTCCTCACGCTTTGGACTTTGAACCCTGGCGCCGCGAGCTTGTGCAGCGCTGTCAGAATACATGCAATTCGTGCATGCATTAGAAAATATAACATACTGCAGTTGATTTACTAATCGTTTAAAGGTAATTTCGCGATTTCAATCATCATACATTAACCAGCAACAATCACCCCTTCCTCTTATCGAAGACATGCGATGCAGTACTAAACAGTCTCCCGCTGTCGGTGCTTCGTGCTTGTAATGATTTCTGCGTCTTTCTCTGATAGTTTTAAATACGTTCACACTGTCGACATGTTTGCTGCATTAGTGCGTGCCTCTATCTGATCGCTTTAGTCATTGTTCGGTACATATTATTCGGCTTTTTCGCTTATTCGGCCGAACAACGAAAGAGATTTTTTTGATATTTTCGGCCGAATATTCGGTGCCGAATATTCGGTGCGCATCACCCCTAATCTTTCTTATTTAAAGCTTAAATGTGAGGTTTACATTTTATTAAAACTTTTCAAAGTTATCTCTGAAAATGTACATTAGATATTTCACTTGCTATTAAACGGTGCAAGTTAAGTTGTCATTTAAAATCCCGACATTTCATTGGTAAGTTGTTTTAGTGAGTATGCAAACAAAAAAGTCATTTATTTGTTGTTTGTTGATTTTTAAAAATAAAACTTGAAGTGATTTATGTGTTGGTACTTTTTAACATCTCCAGCATATTATAACAACACCGTGATAATACTGATAACTGTGATAATTTTGTTCACTATAATCGTGATAAGAAATTTTCATACCATTACATCCCTAGCTACAGATATTTTTGTTTGAGGACAGTTTGCCTGTTATAGAGGCAATAAACAACAAAAAACTGCCTAAACAAAGGGAGGAAGAAAATCAGCAACTGGTCTCATAATCTCCTAATTTGCTTGTAAAAATAATAATAATTATTATTATGTGTGTAGAACTAATTTCTCATCTTGCATTTTGGCTAAGCCTAACCCTAACTAAAAAAACGTATAACTCCTTTTATTTATAATGTACTGATACAAAATTATTTGCAAAGTTCACTTCATATCACCACATCACATTATCAAGTTTCTATGAGGTAATATGTTGTGGCCTCAACATTCTGTGATGGTCCCATAACATAATATGCTGAGGCTATGACAAAACTAAGTAAGCTAGGCTGCCTATTGAGAAACCATGCTCTATTTCATGTAAAACATTTAAAGATGTTTCTTACCAAGAACAGCTGCAGCAGCAACACCAACAGAAGCAGCAGGCATTTGAGGGAGAGTTAAACAAGCCAACTGTTTGGGTGTTCACACTTCCCAAGATGTGAGTGTTGGGGGGAGTATTCTGCACTTCGGTTGCATTTCCAGCATTCTGTGGTGGACATTTTCCCATCTCCAGTTCAGACGCCATTAGCTACAGACAGAACTTTCAGTTTACCAAAATGCTTCACACAAGTGAGAACATGATCTGTGCAAGAGTTACCAGGATCATTCCACGAAAATTGGTTTATTGTGCCATCTCAGGCTATGTAATTTATTATTTTATGACTATTTTTCTACCTTATGTTTTGGGATTTTTGTCAAACCCTGTTACTGACACAAGCTTTACTAGATACTATAGTTTAATTAGAACTATGTGATAGTTTTTTTTTACATATATGAGCAGCATTTTAGTTTCTCTTTTCACTGGGATTGTTTCCAATTTTGGAATTCAAATTTTTTTTTTTTTTATATTTGTCATTCAGATGACAAAGAACATACTAATTTTGGTGGGTGACCACATGTCAATTAAGAAACATTTATTTTTTACAAGAGATATTAAAAAAGGTCTTTGTCCAAAATAAAATATAAAGTTACAATGGAAAAACCTGGAAGGCTGTATCAAATCCATATATACTCTAATTATATTTTTACCATTTTTATGACATTAATGACAGTAACAGGATTGATGTCATAGTCACAGGACTGACCAGAGTAACAGGGATGACAGGACACACATTCTTCAGCACACTGCACATATTTGTTTACATAACTGTACAGATATATTGATCTGGTTCAATTATTAGGCAAGGAAGATGATCAGATCTTGGTCTTTCTGTGATCATCTGAAACCAGACCAATATCTTGACTTTCTTGAACATTGCAAGACTGGGGTGAAGGTCTGCAGTCACCTTAATGATCTTGTTTGTAATTTAATTTACATGGATGCATTATTGACAATGAGTTATGGAAAAAAAGTTTTATTGAGACTGATCATCCTATCCGGTCTTTAACAACAATAGTAATAGTAACAATACCAATAACACTAACTAAAATGTAACTCATGCTCATATGCCACTGAATGATATAGGCATTAGCTCAATAATACAGCCAGGGTGACCTTTAAAATGTTTGAATTTTACACAGACAATCTTAAAACAGGGTGACACCTAATCTATGTCATCCCTGTTACCCACATGTCAAAACCGGGCTGCCCCCCTAATATGATGCCAGGGGAAACACTGTTATTGAGGAGTATGGAGAGAAATATGCTTATATTTTAAATGTTGGAATCCTGGTTGAGAGATGATGTAACCTCCAAGAAGTGATGCCACTTGAATTACATTAATTTTACATGGTTTTCTGATGAGGTTAACAGAGCTGACATGAAATCGGGGATAACCAATAAAAATGATTTAATATTTATAGGAAAAATAATAAGCAAATGTGATTTTGTATAATTTTGCCTTCATTTGCAAATGAAAATCCTGCTGACAACGAAAAATCACCTTGAGGTACAGTCCACAAATCTTACCCTTCCCAGCATAATCTATTAAATATTAAAAATCATATTTTAATTACTTTTTAATGTATATGATGAAAAGCATACACGTATTGTTATGTTATGTAAATTGCATATTTATTTGGTATCATATTAAATCATATTAGATTATTTCTACGTGATTCAAAAGTCTCCGATTTCGTGTATACCCAACAATAGACAAAAGTACCATTCACAGTTGTAGTGCTTATTTGTGCTTAATAATTTAAGGCAGGGCCCTCCATGTATGAAAGAGGCCTGCATGGCCACATACACAACAGACCTGTACAAACATTTATATCCAATGAGAACAATTACAACAGAACACTGAATCACGTTCCACACACCGTTTAAACAGCACATAAGAGAATCTGTGGATGTTTATATTTCATGCGTCTTTTCTTCAAAATAACAATAATATTTTTCAATACAGCATAAATAATTTTATATATTATATTATATATAAATTGATCAGTAAGACAGGTCACATATGGTCTTTTTTCGCTAGTCATCAAATTTAGCCAGAAAGGGGAAACTGTCATGTATGAGTGTTTTTCCCTAAATTTTGTACGCACCGCGCATCAATTACCTTCATTGGTACATAGGCTACATTTCTTTCCCCTTTTTAATCATGCATTTGTATAAGAAATGCGCGCGATATGCACGCCTCTGTAGCAGACTGCATACATCTCTTATCTATACAGATTTGCCTCAGAATATGCAATAAGTGCACACTTCATATAACTAAAACACAATAATGAAACCCACCTTCTCCATTGGTGTCCGGTAAAGATAACTCCATCCCTCGTTCACAACCCACACAGCAAGCCTCGCTCAGCTTCACTATCCCGCACGCATGCGCGTCAATATCTTCTTCAAACGCCTCTGGACGGCACAGAGCCTACATCGGATCCACCTTACACGACCGTTTAAATGGCTTAGATACAAGTTTTGTGTAGCGTATACTCAATATATATATATATAATATAATAATCTATATATGAGGGTTGCCGCCCCCTAATATTCGCCAGAAGGGGCTTGGTTTACCAAAATATTTTTAGTCCGCCTAGTCGCAAGAGGGTTAGGGATGGGAATCCACAGGCGAAAGTCCACGCGCCGCGTGACGACAGATCATTACGTACCGGTGTTGTGCCTATTTTCGACTCCCTGCCAAATTATTACCCCCCTCATTGAAGTCGCTACCTGATTGCCTAATCCCAACCCCACCCCTAATCCCTCCCCCACACCTACTCCTAAACCTACCAGTACTAGGGGGTGCATAATCTGGCAGGGTGCAAATTTCGGCACTACACCGGCCATGGTACCCAGGTGAATCAACGTTGGATTATGTTTCGATTTTGCAAATTGGATCAACGTTGAAATTGTTTCACCGTTGAAGTCACTACGTTGTTTCACCATTTTACCTTCAGCATGGGTGAATTAAACTTGTTCTGTAGACGTTGGATTAACGTTGAATTATGTGCCGAGTTTGCAGATTCGATCAACCTTGATTTTGTGATGTTGTTTCACCGTCGTATTTTCAACATGGTTGAATACACAACTGTAGCCTACATTCAATTAGAACCTAGTTTGCATTTAGATAAACACTGTACATTCATAAAGGTTAAAAATCAAATGACATGGCAGCAATGGCTTTACAATCAACTTCAATAAACATGAAGTTTTCATAAAAAAAAGTTTTTGTAAAATAACATGCATATTTTGCGCTGCACTTGCAATAGAAACCCTTGTACTTTTTTGACTGAAACCAGTTGAGCTTTTATTTTGGTGGAAAACTTTCTGTGAAAACATGTGTCTCATTACAAGATATTTGGACATTTGTGCAGTGAAAATGTTGAACAGTTTGAGAATGGAACCTGCAACAGAAACCATGTTGGTGGTAAAGGGGTACAAGAGCATGTGACCACCTGTCTTGATTTTTGTCAACAGCCAGAGGTGGCACTAAATTTGACAGAGACAGTCGCCTTGAAATTCTTTATGCAGGAAAAACCCTGCCTTGAATGAAATGCATTTAATATTTTAAGTAGAAATGTTTCTTCAAATTTTGATAAAATGTTAGAACCAACATCCTTGTGCATATGGTTGTGCTTCAGGTGATCCTTGAAAGAGTCCCAGCTCTAGGTCCTTTCTGATGCCGTCCTCTCCCCTCTCTCTCACTTGTGCACTTTCTGTACTGTCCTCTATAAATAAAAACAAAAACACCAAAAACACCAAAAATAAATACTCATAAAATATCAACTTTGATATTGTGAAATATATTTAACTGAAAAACTGAATACAAAACAAATCACATTCAATATTTTCACTTTACAGTTCAATAACAGTGAGGTTGGAAACAAAGTGCACAACACCATTCATTAAACACTTATTTAGTGTATTCAGATTAAAGTTTATAATATTAACAAATTATTCACAAGCAATTTTTTTCATCAGAATCCTAACTATACAGTGTATTTAGTAAAACAAGTCAAATCAAATTAAGTCAATTTAAATTAAGTCAATCAAATTAAGTCACAAAAGCTCAATGAATCTCTACCAGAAGTGACAGTGCAATGTAGCAGATGAACAATTCCTTACCAATTTGCCAATAATAAGCTGGATCCTTGATGACTCTACAAGGGGAAAGAAGAAATGGTTTACTCAAAAGTTCTTAAAAAGCAGGATTTTGTTTTATACCATTCCTTTAAACCGGTGGTTCTCAAACTTTTTATACCAAGTACCACTTCAGAAAATATTTGGCTCCTAAGTATCACCATAATGACCAACATTACATTTCAGTAGTGTAGTAGGCCTAACTATTCAGCTACAGCTCTGCACAGTTCAAAAAAACGAGGCAGTTTTAATCCTAATAAGAATATTTATTGTTGTCAGCCACTTTAACATTGTAAATACAGTTTGAACATTAACACTGCACTGCACTGTGCTTACATACAGGTAAAAGAAAAACTTAATGATTAAATTAAAATGTGTTGTACCAAAAGTTATATAACAACTGTACTGTACTGAAATGTAAAAAAATAAAAACTTTACTCAGATTAAATTAAAATGTATTAAAGGGCTCATATGATGTTGCTAAAAAGAACATAATTTTGTGTATTTGTTGTAGTGAAATGTGTTTATGTGGTTTAAAGATAAAAAAACACATTATTTTCCACATACTGTACATTATTGTTTCTCCTCTATGCCCCGCCTTTCTGAAACGAGTCGATTTTTACAAACTCATCGGTCTGAAAAGCGAGGTGTGCCTGATTGGCCAGCTATCCAGTTCCGTTGTGATTGACCGAATACCTCAAGCGTGTAACAGAAATGTTACGCCCCTTACCATATTGTGATGCCTTGTCCCGGCCGGAGCGACGAGACAAAAACATTAAAACCCATTATAAACGAGGCATTTGTTGCATCCAGTGGGGACATAATTATGGATTATGACGTATACTGTCTTTTTACCGTTGCGTTGCATCACGCCGCATAAACATAAAACCATGTCTGCATTTTGTGATCGGAGAAATGACAAACAAGTGCTACTCTACTGCCTAAAACTTGCGTTTGAATCGTCAGTGGCAAATTCTTTAAATATAAAAAACGTACTTACAGTCTGTGTCAGAACTGCCGGCATTGTAGTCTACTCTTCCAGTAAACAGTCCTCCATAAAATGTGATGCACACATCCGAATATTTGGGTTGAACTGTTCGGGAACGGTGTTGTAATACAACTTAACCACTGATTTCTAGTATTGTCCTCTTTTGGAAGGCCAAACCAAGTATTTTTGCTTTCACACCGAAACACACCGGCGTGCTATAAGTGAGCGGCGGCGGCGGGCGTGCTTGTGCAACCACATGTGACGCCCGGGCTTGGACTCCACTATTTCGCCATGGTGAAAGCTGATCCGCTATCCACAGCATGAAGTTTGATGTATTTCCTCAGCACCAGCACGGCTCAACTCCAGGCATGACGACGTGGATATCGTCTCTTTTTGGAAGACCAACAAGTAGATAATTCACTTCACAACGTGAACATCTTTGCTTGAACATTGGGCGGCGTTATGCAAATCTTCCCACATCGTGACATAGACATGTTGGGGCGTGTTAGAACGTGCCATTTTAGGCAGTTGTGGTTGACTCTTAACTTTTATAAAGAATATCTCTTTGGATTTGAGACTTTAGTCTTTGCAACTTTACAAGTCTTCTTTATGCACCAAGAGCTTGTAAACAATAAGAGAAAAGGAAAAATTGAAATCGCATCATATAACCCTTTTAACAATTTGTGTGGAGAGTGGAGTATTTGAGTCGCGCGCAGAACACAAAACTGACGGGAGTGGCTCTGGTGGAAAACTGACGGGATTTAAACATTTCAGATGACAGACATGCAGCTAATTTCTCCGTCACTGTAAGTTACTGAAAACCAGTGTTGGGCTGGTTACTCAAAGAATGTAATATACTACTCATTACTAGTTACTCCTTTCAAAAGTAATATCGTTACTTTACTTATGACTTTCTGGCAACAGTAATTAGTTACACTACTAGTTACATTACTTTTTCTTCGCACCCCACAGAAGTTGTAACTGTGTATGTTCCACATAAAATTCTTCTAGAATGTTACTAACAACATGTTTCTGCCTCATCATTTGACCAAAATCCACATTGGATTGCAGTCAGAAGTTATTACAAATGCTCAGTGGTGATTGATAGTGACGTTTAAGTGAAAGTGTTGTATTATTCTCATTAATTGTCATATGTAGCTTGAAAAGAATTATTTCTCCGTTACCCATATACGATTATATTTCCATATGTATTTCATCAAATCACATACGTTTGTAAGAAACTGTTTAATTTTCCAAAAAGATTTTTAATTATAGTAATATAATGTACCACATGCTGATCGGAGGGATGTGGGTGGGATGTAATGCCAGAGTTAAGTAAAGCCACAACTTACACAAAAGTGTTAAGATCATCTTTTTTCCTGACAAAATCAATAAAATGCCATTTCTATCTGCTGAATGTAAGCATTTCCATATTCCAAGCTCGCCTGCTGCACTGGGGACATCACATGCACGTGCAAGTCGTGAAAATTATGAAAATAAATCTAGGAATTATTAGATTGTCGGATTTCAAAACAGTAGTGGTTGAAGCATCATAAGTAACTAAGCTGTTTTATGGATGGTAACTAATATTATTATTGAAATCTTATTAGTAATTATTACAGTAACTAAATTACTATTAACAGGTATGCCCCACACTGGCTGAACACACGTGAAAACACGTAACACACGGTAGACACGCGTTTGTGCAGCAGAGCGGCTCTCTCACACTGTATAACGTGACAGACAACTAGTTGTCCAGTCCTGTTCCGTTCACACAGCGCATGTGTTCCGAGAACGCGGTTGTGATGAATTCCTGACAATTTTAGGTTGCTGTCACACCCGTAAATAACGAACTGTGTGAACGTAACCGCATTAAGTACTCAAATACAGGACTGACAACCATATTCTGCTGCTGTGTGAACGTGGCCAAAGATCGGTGGCTGAAATTAACCTTTATTTGACCCTCTAACTCTAGCACTTTCTATTCTATTTTAATTCTACTTTTATCTATTTATCTTCTTTTTTTATTTAAAAAAACTAGCTTTCTATTTTTTCTATTTTTTCTATTCTATCTACTGTTTTTCTTTGTGTGTGTGTGTGTGTAATATATGTATGTGTGTATCTATTATATATATATATATGTATTGTGTGGTTAGGTATAATATACAAACCCAATTCCAAAAAAGTTGTGACTGTACAAATTTCGGCTAATTTTGGATTTCATGAGAGCTACACATTCCAAAAAAGTTGGACAGGTAGCAATAAGAGGCCGGAAAGGTTAAATGTACATATAAGGAACAGCTGGAGGATCAATTTGCAACTTATTAGGTCAATTGTCAACATGATGGGTATAAAAAAGAGCCTCTCAGAGTGGCAGTGTTTCTCAGAAGTCAAGATGGGCAGAGGATCACCATTTCCCCCAATGCTGCGGCGAAAAATAGTTTAGCAATATCAGAAAGGAGTTTCTCAGTGAAAAATTGCAAAGAGTTTGAAGTTAACATCATCTACAGTGCATAATATCATCCAAAGATTCAGAGAATCTGTAACAATCTCTGTGCGTAAGGGTCAAGCCCGGAAAACCATACTGGATGCCCATGATCATCGGGCCCTTAGACGGCACTGCATCAAATACAGGAATGCTACTGTAATGGAAAACACAACATGGGCTCAGGAATACTTC
Source organism: Sinocyclocheilus anophthalmus (assembly GCA_018155175.1). Lineage (NCBI taxonomy): Eukaryota > Metazoa > Chordata > Actinopteri > Cypriniformes > Cyprinidae > Sinocyclocheilus > Sinocyclocheilus anophthalmus. The sequence continues at coordinate 95,600 of JADLZN010003412.1, forward strand.
CAAAAAACACTGTCGGTGAACACAATCCACCGTGCCAATTCGCCGTTGCCGGCTAAAACTCTATAGTTCAAAAAAGAAGCCATATCTAAACATGTTCCAGAAGCGCAGGCGTTTTCTCTGGTCCAAGGCTCATTTAAAATGGACTGTGCAAAGTGGAAAACTGTTCTGTGGTCCGACGAATTCAAAATTTGAATTTCTTTTTGGAAAACTGGGACGCCATATCATCCGGACTAAAGAGGACAAGGACAACCCAAGTTGTTAGCAGCGCTCAGTCAGACCTTGCATTTTCCAACATGACAATTCCAGACCACATACTGCATCAATTACAACATCATGGCTGCGTAGAAGAAGGATCCGGGTACTGAAATGGCCAGCCTGCAGTCCAGATCTTTCACCCATAGAAAACATTTGGCGCATCATAAAGAGGAAGATGCGACAAAGAAGACCTAAGACAGTTGAGCAACTAGAAGCCTGTATTAGACAAGAATGGGACAACATTCCTATTCCTAAACTTGAGCAACTTGTCTCCTCAGTCCCCAGACGTTTGCAGACTGTTATAAAAAGAAGAGGGGATGCCACACAGTGGTAAACGTGGCCTTGTCCCAACTTTTTGAGATGTGTTGATGCCATGAAATTTAAAATCAACTTATTTTTCCCTTAAAATGATAAATTTTCTCAGTTTAAACATTTGATATGTCATCTATGTTGTATTCTGAATAAAATAATGAAATTTGAAACTTCCCCATCATTGCATTCTGTTCTTATTCACAATTTGTACAGTGTCCCAACTTTTTTGGAATCTGGTTTGTATATTTGTGTGTGTGTGTGTGTATAAATATATACACCTTGCTACGTGTAAGTTACTGTGTTAAGCTAACCGAAACTTGTCATTTGCACTTATATATTGTTGCTCTTTTGTTAGTTTTGACTGCTTTTATTGTCCTCATTTGTAAGTCGCTTTGGATAAAAGCATCTGCTAATGACTAAATAAAATAAAATCATAACACAGACCAACCGTCTCTCGCTAACCGGTGAACTCTCGGAAAAATAATCTCGATTAACTTAAGATCACACACAAACTGTTTGACTATAAACATAGAAATGTGAGCGTACATGTTCTGACATGGATACAGACTTATTTTCACTTTTGTGACCACATACCTGAATTATCAGGATAAACAAACGCACAGGCAAACTTCTGTCTTTCTGCAGGCGCAGCTTGGTAGCGTCTGAGGTAAACACAACGCGCATCACCATGGTAACCCACAGCGCGTGTCGTGTGTCGTGCGTGGTGGACTAGAGCTGTATTGATTCAAACTCAGTCTTTAGTGGTGACAATTGATAGATGACTGTGCACAAACTCTTCTTCACATCATAAATAAATATTAATAAAACAAACAAACATTGCAATTGTGAATACACAATGGTGTATCACAGTATTCACATGGATAATACACTTAGCTGGGGGACTCAAGTGGACACAGTTTGTTCCCATTTGTTCCTGTCGGCAACAGAGCGGTTTTTTTTTTTCTGTGTAAACTTAGGATTTATGAAGTGGAACAGACAATAATTTTATTTTATTGGGCAGTTATAAAGACCATAATTAGATATTGCATTACGGAATGGTTTGGTAACCTTACGGGTTAAACAAAGTCTATACTTGCACACAGGGCCTAAAACTAACTTTTTGCCACACCTGCCAATGGCCGGTGACGTGATAGAATTTACCGGCCAAAATTTTTTTACCGGCCATGTAACTCTCTTTTTGCAAAAACAGGCAGTTATTAGCCTACTACTACAATGACTAAATATTTTGTACAATATTTTTAATTTGTCCTGCTGGTGCATTTTCCCTATTAATTATAGCCATTCAACATTTAAGTGATTTTAAAACAATCTTCACATAAACTATATTATATATGCATAAACTGTACATGTTAATCTTTATTCAAGCTACAAAAGTTCATCAGCAAAGAGCAGTGAGTGATTTATTTTTTTCTTTTGTTCTTTGATTTACAGGTGCATCTCAATAAAATTAGAATGTCTTGGAAAAGTTCATTTCTTTCAGTAATTCAACTCTAATTGTGAAACTTGTGTATTAAATTAATTCAATGCACACAGACTGAAGTAAGTTTAAGTCTTTGGTTCTTTTAATTGTGATTATTTTGGCTCACATTTAACAAAAACCCACCAATTCACTATCTCAACAAATTAGAATACTTCATAAGACCAATAAAAAAAACATTTTTTTAGTGAATTGTTGGCCTTCTGGAAAGTATGTTCATTTACTGTACATGTACTCAATACTTGGTAGGGGCTCCTTTTGCATGAATTATTGCATCAATTCGGCGTGGCATGGAGGTAATTTTTTTGTGGCACTGCTGAGGTGGTATGGAGGCCCAGGTTTCTTTGACAGGGGCCTTAAGCTTATCTGCATTTTTTGGTCTCTTGTTTCGCATTTTCCTCTTTACAATACCCCATAGATTCTCTATGGGGTTCAGGTCTGGTGAGTTTGCTGGCCAGTCAAGTACACCAACACCATGGTAATTTAACCAACTTTTGGTGCTTTTGGCAGTGTGGGCAGGTGCCAAATCCTGCTGGAAAATGAAATCAGCATCTTCAAAAAGCTGGTCAGCAGAAGGAAGCATGAAGTGCTCCAAAATTTCTTGGTAAACGGGTGCAGTCACTTTGGTTTTCAAAAAACACAATGGACCCAACACCTGCAGATGACATTGCACCCCAAATCATCACCGACTGTGGAAACTTAACACTGGACTTCAAACAAAACATGGTTTATGTGCCTCTCCACTCTTCCTCCAGACACTGGGACCTTGATTTCCAAATGAAATACAAAACTTGCTCCCATCTGAAAAGAGGACTTTGGACAACTGGGCAACAGTCCAGTTCTTCTTCTCTTTAGTCCAGGTAAGACGCTTCTGACGTTGTCTGTTTTTCAGGAGTGGCTTAACAAGAGGAATCCGACAACTGTAGCCAAATTCCTTGACGCGTTCTGTGTGTGGTGGCTCTTGATGCCTTGACCCCAGCCTCAGTCCATTCCTTGCGAAGTTCACTCAATTCTTGAATCGATTTTGCTTGACAGTTCTCATAAGGCTGCGGTTCTCTCGGTTTGTTGTGCATCTTTTTCTTCCACACTTTTTTCCTTCCACTCAACTTTCTGTTAACATGCTTGGTTACAGCACTCTGTGAACAGCCAGTTTTTTGGCAATGAATGTTTGTGGCTTACCCTTGTTTTGAAGGGTGTCAATGATTGTCTTCTGACAACTGTCAGATCAGCAGTCTTCCCCATGTTTGTGTAACCTAGTGAACCAAACTGAGAGACCATTTTGAAGGCTCAGGAAACCTTTGCAGGTGTTTTGAGTTGATTAGCTGATTGGCATGTCACCATATAATAATTTGTTGAGATAGTGAATTGGTGGTTTTTGTTAAATGTGAGCCAAAAAAGAACCAAAGACTTAAACTACTTCAGTCATTCTGTGTGTGCATTGAATTTATTTAATACATAAGTTTCACAATTTGAGTTTTAATTACTGAAATAAATTAACTTTTCCCACGACATTCTAATTTATTGAGATGCCCCTGTACATCGCTGACAGACTTCAGCGGTTTTCACTTTAAAATCAGCCCGCTGTCTCTCTTCTTTAAAAACAGATGCATGTGACGTGGATCTGACACACATCCGATTTTCTCCCAACTCTTTACAGTCATTTAAGACTTTATAACTAATTTAAGACTACGTTTACAAGTTAACTCGCCAAAACCGCGCATTTTGACATAATTGTGTGTTTTCGTGCGTTGAAGCTCTACTGGTGAGCTGTCTGAAGCGGCTCAGCATATGTGTACAGCCGAACGCGCAGCCTTTCAAACTATACTTCACTCACTGCACCGTTTAGGAGGCGTAACCCCAGGCATGTGTCACCGCATTCTCGTGTTAGAAGAACAAAAAACGGAAAAGTTAATCTTCCGAAATGAAGAAGCAAAATCTTCTCAGGTAAAAGTTATTAAAACCGTGTCTAGGGACAAGCTGGCCTTGTACCAAATACCCACACTTGCGTCTTTGCCCTGACCAACGTTGTATGACGTATTTCCTGTATTTGGCTCAAGTGTTCAAGTGAGCATGAAGACCACAAGTGTGTGTCCCATCAGGTAATGAAAAGTTCGACACACAATTGTAGTGTTGTAAAAATGCAAGTGTTTACATAGCTTTATTTTAATTTTAAATACTTTGCATTTTAAAATCAACTTCTAAATGTCTGTTCTGTGTCTCTATAACAGATGACACAATTTAGTAATTGTGGCGCTTCTAATTAAGTGATAAAAAGCAGTTGCAATTGTTGTACAAAATAAATATCACCACTACTTATCTTTGCACCAATAAAAGTAAAAACACAGTTTTCTTCCAAATTATTTGTAATATCTAATTATATTAATATTTAACGTGCATTGGATAGGTTTCTGTGATCTCGGCAAAAAGTCTCACGATTTATTTCCAGAACATGATGCATGACGGGATTCACTAAGCCTCGAATAGCGCTCCGGAGCGTATTCAAGATAGTGTGGATTTAGTGTGTGTTAAGGGCATACTCTGGCTTTTTAAGGGGTCATATGATGCTTTTTTAACTGAAAAGATTATTATTTTGTTATTCGGGGTTGTGAACAGAATATGTTGACAGACTTTAAATGTTCAAAAAACATTATTTTTCAAATACTTTACATTATTGTAGTTCCTCTATGCCCGCCTCTCTCAAACGCTTCGTTTTTTTACAAAGCCCCCTCCTTTGACAAGCGTGGTCTGCTCTGATTGGCCAGCTGACCTAGTGCTTTGTGATTGGCCGAACACCGCAAGCACTCGTCGGTAATGTAACGCCCCTTACCATAATCGCGTGCTTCATCTTTCAAAATAAATGTAAATACAGAGCCCGAAAGGGGAACAGAGTCTTTTGACAGACACAGTGATGAAGCTGGTAGGTGTTTGATGTGAACCCTCTCTCTGCGTGCATCTCTCTCTCCCGCGCTCGCCGGGGCTACGCGCCTCATCAGCACAACACACACACATGCTCAAAACTCCGCCTTTGGACCCAGTCAATATAGCAACTACTTAAACCTTAATAACAAAACATTAGCCATGATTTCGAAGCGCCAGATTGCATACAGCAAAGGTAGCCAGAAATTACCTCCTCGTCCTAGGTCAACGAAAACTGTCATCCATAAAAATATGCATGTGCTGTTCGGGTTGGTTGCCAGTATCTGTACAGTGTTTCCTAATTGCATCTACTTCCGGGAGGCCAAATAAAGTGCTTTTGTTTTCGACTAGAAACACACAGCGTCTCCCTGACAACACTAACTGCGGTTACTGAAACCACTCCTTCTTTCTTTGCGTGACATTTGGGTGCATTATGCTAATATTTCTACATAGTGAGGTAGATATGTGGGGGTTTGTTAGAAAGAGCCGTTTTAGGGGGGCGCGGCAGAGTCTTAACTTTGATAAAGAATATCTCTTTGGTTTTGAGACTTTAGTCTTTGCAACTTCAGGGATCTTATCTATACAATCATCTTGTAACACTCCAAAGAGAAAGGAAAACTTGAAATCGCATCATATTACCCCTTTAAGACCTGGGACATCTTGTCGCCTTACTTACTTGATGTTGCGCGCACGCGCTGTCAAGGGGCCAAGACCGCAAGTGTGGGTATTTGGACAAGGGGAAGCTGGCCATCACACCGCTCTGACCTTATCAGCCCGTTTGTATCCTATTATTCGATTCGCTCTTGTCGCTTATGACAGAACAGCTAATCACGATGATCTTGTTTTCGGAAAATATTATTTTATTCGCTTATGTCAGAAACAGCGAATCTCTTTTAAAACTGGCTGTTGTTTTTACTTCATTGCATTGTTATAATTCATAAAAGTTGTAACATTACCCGCCAACTGGCGACTGACACATACTCGCCAACGCAGATTTTTACTCGCATTTGGCGCTTGGCGAGTGTTAATTTTAGGCCCTGCTTGCACACCTAGCAGCGAAGACCATGAGGAAAAAAAAAAAAGAAAAGAGTACATCAGTCCAGTGAGTCATTATACGAAGAGTCAGTTCTTAGGGAAGTACATACAATTTTAGATGACCCATTGCACATATTGCACACAGAGTATCAATTGTTGCCCTCTGGAAGACGGTACAGATTACCAGTTTGCGGATACAATCGTTTTATAAAAATCATATGTTACACAACAAATGAAAGGTATCTTACTACATGAGCAGGTATAGGGACTTGTGTTTTTATAGGGAAGGTTTTTATTATTATGTATTGTTGTATTTATTGTTTATGGATTCAACATATTGTTATTGTAAATGCTCTTTGAGTCAAGACAAATTTCCCCTTCGGGATAATACAATTTATTTTCAATGCCTGACATTTTTATACATTTAATCTATGCTTTCAATATTATTAACTTAACAAATAAAACTCTATTTTTTGAGAGTGCTTACGGTCTAAACATTTATCAATGAGTACAATGCCCAAGTTCATATTGTCAATTTGTTTTATTGTTTCTTTCATTTTCTTTCTTCCATTCATTTTTTTCCCACAAGATCTTTATTCAATCAGTTCAGTTTCCAGGTATTAAATTAAATAACATGAAAATGTTTGTTTGAAGACTTCTCACTCCAAATCCTGTCCTTTTCTCTACTCAGCTGCACGGAAGAATTAAAATTTGTAGCACCGTAGAGAGATACTCTACTCAAAAACAGAGCATGTGAACACAAGTTTCTTACAAAAAAATAAAATAAAATCAACAGCACAGAAGGTCTGATTGTTAAGGTTTTAGCAACAAATATCTAAAGATTATTGTTATCTATAGCACTACCTGTACAAACTTTTTCCAGTTTATTTACTCTAGTTTGGATTGTAAACACTGAAGCAACAAAGATAATCATAGTGCATACTGAAATGTAAAAAAAAAATATCCCAACAAAGACAGTTACAAGTAATTTTCTGTCCAAACTTCTGTGAAACTTCTGCATGTTGGGACAAAGTCACACCCATATTTGATGTGTAATATATATGAGGAGTGGGATTTTGGACTAATGAGATGTCACGGTGGGTGGGGATACACAGAGTGACATCCCAAAACTAGAAACCAATCAATGGACAAAATTTTATGTTGCTTTTCAGTCTCAGCTGGTTTGGAAAAAAAAATTAAATAAAATAAAAATAACATGGGTGAGATATTATCACTTGCTGCTTTATCATGTTTCACCTTGTTAGAATATGGTGTTGGTATATATTTTAAAAATACAGTTCTCAGATTTTTGACTTTGCAAAACCTAGTGTGTTAAACATAAGAACACTGATATGATATCTAGATATTGTCATGACAGTAGTTTTCACAAAAACAGATAAATCCCTTTAAGATTTATATTAATGCATTTATATTGTATTTTAATTACAATATTTTTTTTCTGCTTATACCAATTTGTTGTGAATGAAAATGTGTGTTTGTGGTGGGGCGTTGTATATGATAGTTAAGTCTCTCCATAGCTAGTTTGCAATTTTGCTGTCAATTGTAACACCACCTTAACCATTCAGACGGAGAAGGTAAGATATAGTAATATAAATCACTTAATCCCTAATCAGTCCAAGAACATAAATGAGAAAAAAGTGAAGACCTAGAATTTGCAGAATGGTTTACATAGTATCTCTGTAATTACACAAAACACAATTATGATTACCTATAACACTGGGGTGTCCATTGGTTCATATCTCCTTTGATGATTGTAGTCATTCCAACCTTGTGAAATAAAACACAGCTGGAAAGGGTGGTGGACCGTAGGAAAGGTTCTAATAAGAATATATACTGCAACTAATATGAGAATTAATTTGTATGTATGTTTTTTCACTTCTTATTTTGACCATACCACCGGGATGGCAGAAAACTTTTCTTAAAATAACTGATGGCTACCGTTTGCTTTATTTTATTTTTTTTTTTAGCGGTGTCTATTCGCGTAACTCCCTAACCATAACCAGCAACCTACGCACATACTTCGACCACTTCATCCGCCTACTCGATTTGTCCATGAAGTGCATACGCGGGGGCTCCTCCTCTGACGTAGCATGTGAAGTACACGGATGAAACAGGTCTAAAAGAGGAAACAGACAAAAAAGTAAAGTAAAAATCTTTATCAAACATTATAATCAGAGGCTGTTTCAATCACCTCATTTCCATAAGCTTTAGCACCATCTCCACAAGTTCTTATACCCGAAAGGAACTATTGCAAAAAACGGACTAATGCAGAAAAAATGTACATTGGAATTTTACATCATCAGGGCGAAAAGTAATCTGGGCGTGGGGCACAAAAATTACAGTGGAAAATGTATTTTGCATGCAGACAGTTTCCTTTATCTATACCAGGAGTTGTGTGTGTGTGATATATTTGCTACGTTTCTTTTGTTGTGTCTGATGGGGTGGTATGGAAGGGGTCCGGGGCACGGTGGCCACTTAAAAGTGAGGGGGGGGGAGGGAGGTTTGGCTCTCTGTGTACGCTTGCTGTACAGTATATATTTATGTTGCGGGCACTTTAAAAAAACAAGGTTCCATAGGGACTACGGTGGGGTAAGTTTTAACATTTATACGTAACATATGGGCAGGGGGCAGCTAAACAATATATTTTTGGGATCGAAGAACAAAGGCACCGTTGTGTCGTGGGTATTAGAAACTTGTTTTTTTTAAACAACACATTCGATTTAGAAAAATACGACCATTGTGTCTTCTTATGGAAGTCCTCCTGGACTTTCCATAAATCAAGAGATAATGGCAAACCAAAGTAAGGGGTCCTATTACGCGCTTTTCAAGTCTTTATTTTGTTTTGGGGGTTACTAGAAACAGGCTCTCATACTAGGTTGGGTCGAAAAAACACATTAGTTTTCACATATTTACTTATTACGACACCTCTCCCCAGTCGGGCATGAACGGCTTGAATAGGTCTGGATAGAGGCCCGCCTTCTAAATATTATGTGTTGTGATTGTTTAGCTGGGCCAGTGTGTGTTGTGATTGTTTGGCTGGGCCAGTGTGTGCTGTGATTTGGTTAGCTGGGCCAGTGTGTGTTGTGATTGGCAGCACTCGGCGCCTGGTCGGGAAATGTCACGCTCCTTACCATAGCCGCCTGCGAGCTTCACTGTAAATATTGCATCAAAATCAAATAAATTTGAGCACGATTTAAACCCGGAAGATTGTAACCACTCTAAGTCTGTCTGCCTTGGGAAAGCTAGCATGTCTCCGACATAGTGGTAACACTCGTTGCCTTCTCTAATGCAGTTCAGCCAGGTCTCGTCCCATTCGTCGATAATTGTGATATCACAAATCCCGGAAATATCACAAATTACGGTTGTAGTCCAAACGAGTTGTTCGTTGCAGTTTTTGAAAAGTGATTTCTGTTAAATAAAATCTCTCCTTTTGAAGAGGACTTTGTAACTTTGCAGATTTTTTTATGCTCAAACAGCAACATTACAGACTAACTAAAGTTGAAAAGCATAATATGAACCCTTTAAATCAATTATCAACAAAATATCGTTGCACTATAGTGCCAGAAAAACAACAAAAGTGGCAGTTAGGTAGATTTACAGACATTTACTGAGGCTAGGGTGGCATGAAAGCACTTAAGTTCAAATAACAATGTTATGAATACTGTTTTAAATATATACTTTAATTAATGATTTATACATAAGCTTTCCATTGATGTATAGTTTGTTAGGGTCGGACAATATTTGGCCGAGATACAACTATTTGAAAACCTAGAATCTGAGGGAGCAAAAAAATATAAGAGAAATAAATATTCTAAATATTAAGAAAATTGACTTCGGCTATCTAAATGAAGTCTTTAGCAATGCATAATCAAAAATTAAGTTTTGATATATTTACAGTTGGAAATTTACAAAATATCTTCATGGAACATGATCTTTACTTAATATCCTAAAGATTTTTGGCATAAAAGAAAATTGGATAATTTTGTGTACAATGTATTGTTCGCTATTGCTACAAATATACCCGTGCTACTTAAGACTGGTTTTGTGGTCCAGGGTCACAAATAGTAAATTATTTAAATAACTAAAATTATACTTTAAAAATGAAACAAAAATGGCTCAAAAGTCACTGTCTTGGTCAATGAATCATTCATTCAATCGGTTCGTTCAAGCTGATAGATTCAGGAACGAAGCAAGACTGTTCAAAAATGCACATTCATTCATAAATGAAACACTGTGTTTGCTTGGAGATGTGCAGCGGCTCAGCTGTGAATTTGTTTGGAACTGCTGGACTAGAGCAATATGAGATGATCGTGTTCCTAAAATGTCACTTAATATTAATTTATTGTGTATTGAACTGTTTTATAAAATAAATTAAAATGCTGTCACTCATCTTCATCGCAATCTCACAAACTTCCGTTGCAATCTATGAATCTCTTATTTACATCGTCGCTACTCTTTGTTGGTTATAATGAGAGGATTCACGAGCTTGTAGAACTCAGCACCTGACAAACCTCAGGTGTTTTGTGCGTTGTGTCCTTTGAAAACTTAAACTTAACATAGCTTTCCCTATATCAAATTTTTAAAACTACGATGTTCAGATCTTTCCGCAAATATGGTTCATTCAATATCATTTACCGAAGCAGTCGGAAGCGTTCACAACAAATCTGTGCCTGTGAAGGATCAGACTCCATAACCGATAAACAAGCATTTCCATTGGCTGCAGTCTGCAGGTGTTATGGCCAATCACAAAAGCTGACATTGTGCAACTAACTACACACAAAAATATCCCACTACATTTTTATGTACTAGGGTATTGAATTAAATAATAAAATATCTAAATCTATAATTTCCAAAAATAATAAATAAATAATAAATAAATAAAATAAATGTAACCATGCACCCCGTCGAAATTCACACCCCGGACTCTGCCCACCCACAAAGTTTTTACGCTTGCTTGAGGTGGTTTTTGACATGCGAAAAAGGGTTAATGCGAATAATAAATGGAAATGCATTTTGCGAATAAATTCGTTCCAAAAAGTCATGTGACTTTGCGCTATGGGACAGCATAACCTGACTAACCAGCGGAACGATTTAGTTGCACAGCATCTGAAAATGTTTGTCAGGTCTCGAAGTGCCGAGCAAAGTCTTTCGTCAAGTAGTTCTGTATAACTGCCTCCCCGAACGGTCTACCACGACGTGTTTCCCAAACAGCTGACATTCACCCTACCCCCCCGAAAGTAAGACTGCATTTATTGTGTTTCGTCTGCTCCTCAAAGCGCAGTAATTTATTATATTTGAGAGTTTATATTCAGTGGCTTCTCTTACTTTTCTTAGAGATATTTAGTGCCAGTTTATCAGGAAGTGACGATTTTGTTCTCTCTGACTCGTTGGATGGAAACAGTGCTTGTTCACAAATGTTTTATCCGATATTCCAATTTTGCGCATTAGTTAAATTCGCAACTTTGGATGGAAACCCGGCTTATTAGCAGTCAGTCATGATCAATTTATTCCAACAGTAGCAGGATTAACATGATAAAGACTGATTCGGCTGGTCTTGTGACAGAAACGTGGCAACCCCAATGAGGAAATGGTAGCATGCAAGTAGACGTTTTATTGTGAGTTGAGTTCTTACACGGGATGTAGGACAGCATGACGATGATCAAGAAGTAGTAATAGTCAAAGGACACATTGTATTTGTTGGGGAGCCTCAGGGAATACATGCCAGATCTCCGCACATACGGTAAGGAGGCATGTATCGTCAGCAGTTCTCCAATTACTCCCAAGGGGTACATGACAATAAACATGTTATACCTGAGGAAGACAGGAGAAAGGAAAAAGACAAAGAAGGGAAATAAATGAGACTCAACTTGACATGAGACATCACACATTATAAAATACACGCACCAACAATTATGATGTAGCACTAGGCTAACTTTAGTTACCATGCATTACTTCACAAGATATTATTATATTAGATTAGTAGATGGGCACTCGAGTTAGTGACTCGGACTCGAGTCGCATTTTTATAGACTTCAGACTTGACTTCGGACTCGAACTGAAATGACTCCAGACTTGACTCGACTCGAGGAAAAGGATTCGTGAATACTTTAAAAGCAACTCGAGTCTTTAACAGCGCGTCAAAACGGCGGAGCGGATCAGACACCAAGCGCTCAGGGTCGTTTATGGTAAATATCTTTCAGCGCTATATAGGGCTTTATTCAAACCCTTTCAGCTCCGTGCGCTTTCTTTATCTCTCTCTAGACACCGGCACCAAGTTCAAGAGCTGCGGATGACGTGGTTATTTTAGCAACAACAGAAACAGAAAATTATACATTACTTTCACTTAAACACAGCAGAAAACAACAATGCTGCAAATATAGTTATTTTTCTTACTATTTATTTATCTATAACCTATGACCCTGACTATTTAAACCAGTGACAAGACGTTTCTGATCTACATTTAGCATTATTAATCTGTAGGCTAAGAACATTTATATATATAGAAATATATATATATAGATATAAGATAAATTATATATATATATATATAGGCCTAATTATAATTGGGAAAATTGTTGTTAGATGGCTAGGATGGAACTTAAACTTTGAAACTTGAGAATGTAATTTGAGAATGTTTTGATTATTGTAGCTACATTGTTTTTAGTAGGCTAGATGCTTTTAAGTAAAATATTACAATTGTATAGATTTCAGGAGGAAACCCCTGAACAAAAACTTATTTTTTTTGTCACATGCCTGTATGACATTTATTGATTTTAATTTTTTTTTTGCCGAACCTTTGCTTGGAAGAAAATATGAGGCCACGCCTCTTGGATAGAGGTCGTCTGATATGGGTTTTTTACTGGCCGATGCGATATTTAGAAATCAGGGCAGCCGATGGCCAATATATGATGCAGATTTATTTGGCCGAATTTTTTTTTTTTTTTCCCTTCATCTCATAAAAGTGAGTTTGAGTAAATGATTATTGCAGCGTACAAGATAGTAATAGTAGTAGTAGCCTAATTCAGAGTAATAATACATGGCTCAAAACTTAAGCACCTTCTCAAAACTGTTCTGAAGCATGCTTTTGGTTTATGTTTGTTGACAGACACCAGTGTTTCCCACAGACTTGCAAATGCAAATTCATTCTCTGCCAGCAGGGGGCGCTGTTGGAGCGGGAGATATAGCGGTTTCCCCGGTAACGGCTGTAAGCAAAACAGCACTGCGTTCACAAACGCTGCTTTATCAGGCACATAACATGCAAGATTAAATGAAAATGACATCAAAGCTTTTTTGAAGACGGTTGGTTCTTTTCAAAGATACATTCATATAAAAACACCAGCGCTGCATTTTAATTTTGAAACGGGCGTTCTCATTTATTCCAATGAAGATAAATCAATGTATGGTAAACACTGGACACTGCTATAAGTCAAATGGCCAAGAGATAACAAAAATAAAAGTTCACACATATTACACAGCCTGCTGCTCATAACTGCTTAAGAGTGTGCTGGCCATGAGTGATGACATCGTGGATGCTATTGTCAGACCTACACACACATTTCATGAGGAAAGTTATCGTGCACGTTATAATCAGCCAAGAAGATTAGTCTGAATTGCATGTTTCTACTTTCACATGCAAAGGACTTGTTGCACTTATGAATATGATAACTTTCCTGCATCAATTCTAGTAGGGTAAAACGTAATTATGCTTTCGAAATGGTCTGTTTTGCCCTGCCATCATTAGCTGAAGCTGTGTGTGAACAAGGCACGGCTGCAGAGTGTGAGTTGCTCCGTCTCTCACGCAGCCAGAGAGAGATTCTCCAGCGTTCCACAACAACGCTTAGCTGCCCGCAGATGCGCCTGCCTATAAATCGGCCTAATTTGCAGCACAATCGGCCAATGCCGATTAATTAAAAAATGCCAAAAATCCGCCGATTAATCGGCCAGCCGATCAATCGGTCGACTTCTACTCTTGAAACTTTAATTGAATACCCCTGACTACATACATGTCTCATTGTTCAGGGATTTCCCACTCTCCAGTCTACACATGCCTGCAACATATCCTGTCTGAATTATTTTTCATTGCTGGTGGGTTAAACATATCCTCACTGGTGATGTTCTCCACTAACAACCGTTAACTTTCCAAAAATAAAGATGCTTTTTAAAATATTGCCAAGTATAAAACTGCAATGTGATACGGGCGAAATTTGACAAAGGGGCTGAATTTGAATTCCTAACCCATTTTCCACTTGGAATCTTATGGATAGGGTGGGGTACCGAAACCCGGTACCAATATAGCACCGGTACCTATGTAACCGGTACTAGAACTGAATCAGAACAAAGATTTCGGGTGCCATGCCTGAGCGATCGATTGAAATATTTGTCCTCTGGTTCTCCGAAACGGATGTAAGAAGCATCATCACTGGCACTGCACGTGAAAAATAATTTCCCGACTGAGAAATGCACGTGAACTCAAGTTGGAAAGCTCTAATAATACAAATCCAACAAATCTTTGTAGTAACGAGAGTATCCATGTTGCACATTCCGACTTAAAAGCACAACTCGGGAAATGAGAGCATCTGAGGAGCGAGTGAATGCAGTAATTACACTTGCTCTGATGGCAGCAAGTAGCCTTCCGTTAACTAAGCTAAACATGCTTAAATTAAAATGCCTAAATCTAAACTTCCCTTATATTCACATTTCTAAACCTGTTGTCCAACAAAAGAGAACATTATAACCTTTTTACTCCACAACACCAGTCAAATGCTTACTTTTGTTATCTGATGTGGCTTCTTGTCACAGAATAAGGCAGAAAATATGTTCCATATGCTAATATAAAAAGAATACATCGATTAGCAATAAATACTTAATTTTATGAAAATACCAGAGATGGCTTGAATAACACAGATAAACTATATTGTCGCAGTCGAGTGTTTATTGTCTTTGTTTCATCATTCAAATCATTTATATGTTCTGTTTACTCAGTTACAGCTATAATAGCAATGCCTTTGTCCATATAAGGGATTTCCTGGAGGTCATGAGTTCGCTACTTCTGTGACTGGATATGTGGATTTTCTGTGTGAGGGCGCCCTCTGGCGTCCAGTATGAATGAAACAGACATCATGTGTTTATAGTGCTAATGGCCAATCCATAATTTTTGGGGGAATTTTAATTTATTTATCATTTTTTAAATAAGTACCGGTTTAGGCACCGAAACCGTTTTAAAAGTATCGATTTGGCACGGTATCGCAAAAAAAAAAAAAACGATACCCACCCGAGTTATGAATAAAATAATTAATATATAATAGAGTTGTTAAATTAAACACAATCTGCGGTGATGTCACATTCGAGTTGCATTGTGGTATATGAAGCTGCCTGAAGTGTACATATGAAGTACAGTAGACTTACTCCCTCAGTAAAAATCGAGGGGTCCATATAAACTTCCCTCATCCACTTAAGTGGAATGCACTTCAAAATGGCAATGGAGAAATTAGTAGTTTGGACGGTGTGTCCTAAAACCGAAGTGGAAAATGGGAAATTGAGTGGTTTTTTTTACTGTCTTGGAGCACCCCAGCAACTGTACCCTTTTATATTCAGCCTTATCTGACACCAGAACCGACTTCAAGTCTTACAATCTCTTGTCCACACTTTTGGATTAAAGTCTAATGACATGTTTTTGATACTGTAATTACCAGAGTATATGCTTTACGTACAGTAAGTGTGCTCCTCTCAGTTGCTCCCGGCCCAAGTGAACGCCCACTCGTAAAAACTTTGAACAGTGACACTGACAATGCTATGAACTCCATCACGTTGGCGTGTGTCTTTAGACAATGTATTTAATCTATGTTTAGTTCAGTGCACAGCCAATAATCATCATAGATATATGTGAATACAATTGGAAAGATGCACTGTCTTTTAAAAGTAAATATACTGTGTCAACAGGCACCGCAGAGAAAAGAGAGCACATGGTAGAAGGGAGAGTATTATTTCCACACATATTAGTTTATTTGGAATGCCAGAAGAACACATTATCTGAACATATAGTTTGCCAAGCCATGTTATTGTTAATTTGCTTCAGGAAATAAAAGACGAGTTCGAACCCTCAACCAGGAGTCACGCAATACCAGGTCTATCAAAACTTCTTGCAAAAACTACTTGGTATATTGCGTTGGTCAATATGTAAATGAGATGTTGCGTCTGTGTCCTTTAATTTGCACATTGTTAGTAAATCACCCGCTGAAATTTTCCCTCCCATCGACGCTGTTTTGGAATTGCGCTTTCGCGCTAAATTACCGTTTAGTAAAACTGGCCCCAATACTCTTCCCCTGTAGGACAACTGGGTTAGCAACCATTTCCACCTAGACAGTCGGGTGCATCATTTTAATCTATACCCTCCTAATCCAATTTTTTTAATTCCTTAGTACCAAAATAAATACCTAAAGTCTTAAAATCTAATCCCCATTTAAGGTTTCCAGGCAGCTGTAATTGTCACAGCCATCTGCTGGAGTGCCCAGGAAAGCTACCAGAGGGCACTCCTCCCGGATAATTGCCCAGTGCTTGTGGACTTCAGTTTCCATCACCCTTTGCTCTGATTATTGGTCCATTATACCCTCAGATGTGTGTGATTAAGAGTTACTCAGCTCACCTGTATTTATACCCTGAGGTCGGTGTCTTTGGTTGCTGCAGTATTGCTTGTTAATTTGTGTTTGTGGGTTCTGTGTTTGTGGATTACCTTGTGCAATGTTTTCTGCTTTTTTCCTGGATGTGGATTACTGTTTTGGGACTAAAATAAAGCTGCTATTGGATCTTCAATATTGCCTCAAGAGCATTCCGTGACAGAATAGTGCAGCCATCACCGACCCAGCAGCTAGTGAGTGGCTACTAGTATTTTGAAAATGGGCTTTAAGATTTATCCACCAGCCACTATGAAGGAGTGGATGGCACGGATGGCTCTGTGCCAGCAGGGGATGGAGGTAGGAGGCTTCGCCCAGTGTTTTTGGACTTCATTGGTTGGGCTGGATCATAATGAGGCTGCACTCAAGGATTTCTTTAATATTTGTGTGGATGGTCCTCTGTCCCAGTGGGAGATGGAGGGACTTAGGAACCTGGACTTCTGGGGCTTCATCAGGTATCTCCATCATCGTAGTCAGTGGGCCACACAAGGTCAATCAGAACCCTTCTGCAGGGATTTTCCCACCAGCCCTGGCCTTCTGACTCCTACTGAGAAGCGAAGGTTGAGAAGGAAGAGGGCCGCTAACTCCCCTCCGGTCAATCCAGAGCCCACTCCAGCGGAAGCTCTTCCAGAGCCCTTTCGCAAGATAGCCGCCACATCATGGATGTCACGCCACAGTCTTCAGCCTTCACGGATGCCACTCCTGTGTTCCCGGTCATCGTGAACATTGCTCTTGAAGACACTCAAGCATTTAAAAGACATCTGGGACTGATCTCTAGTTTGGCAGAGTGACCACTGATTTCGGCCAGAGAAGCGGGCTTCTCAAGGGCCTCAGCACTGGTTGTCACAGTGACTGTTCCATTCCATGGGTCCACTCACGAACCTGCTCCAGTTCGGGAGCCTTCAGAGTCCACTCCAGAGCCCACTCCATTCCGAGAGCCCTCAGAGTCCACTCATGAATCCGCTCCAGTCTGGGAGCCCTCAGAGTCCACTCATGGACCCAAAAAGCTTTTTCCTGATCCAGGGAGATCAGACCAATTTTTGTTTTTAAGAACTCTGCAAATATCTAAAATATCCAGAATCAAAAACAGGAACACTATATGTTTGATTGTTATGCACAATACTATTAAAAAGGGATACTTTTTTATGAGCAAGGCATTTAGATAAAATTTTGTATTCAGTAGTAAATAAAGCGACTGGTCTCCAGTTCTTCAAAATATATAAATCCCCCTTTTTAGGCAATAATGACAAAACAGCACATTGGCAAGACAGGCAACATACTGTCTATCCTCATAAAGATCCTGGCCAATACAATGCCAAAAGTGTTTTTAAAATTCAGAATGCAAACCATCAATGCCTGGAGATTTTCCTGAACTAAGCTGGACCCACAGCAGAAGTTAGTTCTATATAGGATATATATCTATATCCAAAGCAGGCTTTGAAAAGGAGTCTATTTGAGGTAAATCTTGAAAAAAAATTGTGCAGGCCAGTTTGCAGCACAGTACTCAGCAGTGTAAAAATGTGAATAAAATTCCACTGCATGACAACTGGTACCATATGTCATCCTCCCATCAGGAAGATGCTAGCAGAAAAATTGTTTGTGCTTTTCCACTTTACGTTCTGAATGAATGAATAAAAAATAATTGATAGCCTTGTAATGTTTCCTAGTTTCTTTGTTTTCTGAGTTTTATAGTTCTCAGAGTTTCCTATAGGGCTGCACGATATATCGTTTCAGCATCGATAGTCACATCGCAGGATGTGTGATGTTTAGTATAGGCTACTGATCGTTATATTTATACTGACTTTATTTGTTTTTTTTGCTCACACATAGACACAGTGTCTACACTGAACGCGACAGCTGTACAGAGATACCCATTTTAAATACATTTAGTAGCAGAGCTACTGCACGCGATATTCAGTGCTGGAAATCCATTATCCTTTGTTGAAACTTCCGCATCGTCGTGGAGAGCGCAGGTCACGCAGGCCAATCATTTGAATTTTGTGTCAGTACGTCATATAGAGAACATGGCATCATTTCTGTCGGATCTGTCAGATTTGTCGTGCCGCGCCACATCCAGGGAGATATATCCAGCTGCAACTATTGCATCCAGTGTAGACAGAGCATCACTGATTATAATGGATTCATTGTATTTTGTCTCGTTACGCCGCTCGCATCCAGTGTACGTGAACACTGAATTCTGTTCACTTCTGCTTCTATTTGTGCCTGAAATACTGTGCTCTGCAAGTATCGTTGTAAACGCAGTTGCTTATGGCTTAGGTGAAGGGAAACAATTGAGAAAGAAAATGGATGTGTAACAGTATATTGGTTCACAGCAGTTTAATGTTCCTGAGGCTTTCTGTGTTATGAATGTTAATCAAACAACAAAACACAAAGAAAAATCACTTTTGTAGCTTTAACACAGATTTGTTAGATTTAATTTATTGTGAAAACTATGCAGTGTTTTTTTACATTTGATTATTCAAATTTCTGTACCAGGATACTGTTAGACTTACCTGAAAAATACAAACCAGCATTTATTTCATTGTTAGCTTTGTATTCTAGATTATATTTATCTATGCTTGAAAATATATGTTTTATTTCCTATGCTGATTTACGCCCCTACAAAAACTACAAATCACCTCAATCATTTTGATCAAGCCCCCCAGACCCCCCCAAATAAACTATCATCATTGGTGATTTTTTTTCATATCGCAATATATATCGCAGAAAAAAAAATATCCAAGTGAGTTTTTCCTCAATATCTTGCAGGCCCTAGTTTTTCCTTGCCTTTGGTGTTTGATCTTGGACGGTTTTTCCTTGTTTTTGATTGTTTGCTGCCCCGACCATTGCCTGTTTATTGGATTACTCTTTTGGATTTGCCTTGGATTTACTGTTTTGCTGGTGTTAGACCCTGCCTGTTTGACTACGATCTTAATAAAGCTGCATTTGGATCCTCAACTCTGTTACGCTCCACAGCTTAAATAAAAAAATAAAAATGCACTTGGAACATCCATGTGCACATCTATGTGCATGTGAACGTCTCATTTTAACAGAAATAAAATGAGACCTTACCTTTTCACACTCTCATTTAAATAGGATAACAGAGACTTGTCATTTGCACTTACATATTGTTGCTTTTTTTTGTTAGTTTTGACTGATTTTATTGTCCTCATTTGTAAGTCGCTTTGGATAAAAGTGTCTGCTAAATGACTAAATGTAAATGTAAATGTAAATGTAAGGGGTTTATGGAGACATGTAATATTTTTTTTAGCTGTAGCTTACTATTCAACCAAGGATCATATTGATGAATTAACTCTGCTTCTATAGATGATATCCCATTCTCAGTAGAGTCAATCATTTATTTGAACACTTTAGTAGAATTAGCAGCATATTCCAGGCAGAACATCTATGTTGACTTTTCCTGTATTCCACCAGTCTCAGGCTTTCACAACTAGTTTTTTAAAATTATTTAAAAGATTGGCATTTCATTTCATTGGTGTAATAGAATAATAAATAATTTTACTAAAGTGTTTAGGTACATTCTGTCCAAACAAGCAGCACTTACTCTATTATTATTATTCACCTTGATCAATGTATATTACATCAAATCAGGGTGTTTAACTCTCCATATATTCAAAAGATCATTTGCCTTAATTAAAATATTGTAACATTCATCATGCTGCAGTGTAAACATTCACATTATATCTATATCATAGTACATATAACGTTTTTATTATATGACAGCAAAAAAAAAAAACATCCTCGTTTCGTGTATGTGACGCTGCGGTGGAATGAACACATGAAAAAGATTATGGAGCCGGAAGGAAGGAGGAGCCTGATAGAGCCAGAGGGATGAGGCACAGCCGGAGGAGTGGAGTCCCGAGGCGGCGGATGGTCGACGACTGACCAAGGTGGAGCCAGAGGGACATGGGAGCCCGGCGGAGCTGGTGGACTGATGGGCCATGGTGGTGAGGAGGGAGCTAGGAGCCATGTTGGAGCAGCTGGGTCCTGGCCTAGTGATCTAGGACTCAGCGGCTGGAGGCGGAGACAAGGGATCCTCCAGCCACGACGCCGTTGGAGACTGGCAGACCTGCGGCAATCTTCCCGCACAGATGGTGGACTGAGGGTGAGTTGAGGGGCTGACAGGAGACAGCTGAGGCGATGGTGAGGACTGGTGCAGAAATGGTGGGAGAGGGAGACTGGGCGGGAGTTCAGGATGATCAGGGGGGTTTGAAACGGTGTGTACTGCCCACACACGCCATAAGGCCACTTCCAGCACCGTGAGCGCCAGCGACAGGGGATCAACCTCCGTGGTCATTATAATACAGGTATTTAGTTCAGGGCAGACTGATATTTCCATGTAGACAGACAATTCAAGACAGCCAGTTCAAATACGACCTCCGTTGTCTAGGATGCCGGGTGTTCAACGCGAAAAGCCCATTACTGTCACATGCTGAATGTGTGCAGTGATTGGTTGAGCGGATATATATCGCATTCTGCAGAGAAGGGAAAAAAGGCGTTTGTCGCGTTTTAGAAAAAAAGGGAGAAAACATGACAGAATAACTGATACAATACTGATTTTGGCGGAAACTCAATAAAAAAAAAAAAAGGCGTTTATCGCGTTTTGGAACCAAACTCTTCATATACAGTATATACACTGAACAAAATTTTTTTTTTTCACTGAACAAACACTTTTGTTTTTGCCCCCATTTGTCACGCGCGAACTCAAAGATCTAGACTTTTTCTATGTACACAAAAGGCCTATTTCTCTCAACTATTGTTCACAAATCTGTCTAAATCTTTTGTTATTGAGCACTTCTCCTTTGCCGAGATAATCCATCCCCCTCACAGGTGTGGCATATCAAGATGCTGATTTGACAGCATGATTATTGCACAAGTGTTCCTTAGGCCGGCCACAATAAAATGCCACTCTAAAATGTGCAGTTTTATCACACAGCACAATGCCACAGATGTCGCAAGTTTTGAGGGAGCGTGCAATGGTATCGACTTCAGGAATGTCCACCAGAGCTGTTGCCCATGTTTTGAATGTTCATTTCTCTACCATAAGCCTTCTCCAAAGGCGTTTCAGAGAATTTGGCGTTACATCCAACCGGCCTCACAACCGCAGTCCATGTGTAACCACACCAGCCCAGGATCTCTACATCCAGCATCTTCACCTCCAAGATAGTCTGAGACCAGCCACCCGGACAGCTACTGCAACAATCGGTTTGCATAACCAAAAAATATTTGCACAAACTGTCAGAAACCGTCTCACGGAAGCTCATCTGCATGCTCGTTGTCGTCATCGGGGTCTCGACCTGACTGCAGTTCCGACTCGTAACCCCGACTCGAGTAAACACTGTAAGCATAGCTAGGCTATTTTAGTTCCCCTAACTACACAACAAATCCTTTAAATTAACAGTATTTAGAAAAGAACAAGAATTAAACATTTAGGAAGCTATAGCAATATAAACGACAAGACCAGTCAAAACTAATTAATTTAGGCTACAATGAAACTGAAACCAACATTGGATCGCTCAATCGACACAAAATCAAATGTTTCCGTATTCTCGATGTATTTGAATGGCAAATTATTATTATTTATTATGTAGCCTACTTCACTCGCGCTCCAATATCCAGGTGAAACAAAATGTTTTGCATAACATCATGCGGTACGGTGATAACACTTAACGGCACAGAGTTTACTACATATTAAACTAGCCGTGTGTTTTTTTTCATGTTTACTGACCTGTATTTTTAGATGAGAATGAACAGCTGCATTGTCAGGTACAAAATGCTTAACTGTGTGCGTGCATGGGCGCCACGCAATCACTTTATTTTTTCTTTCCTTCTAACAGTGGAATAAACTACTCCTTTTTAGTCATTAAAGATAATCGGATTGTAAAAGTTTGCCTTGATTGTGGACATTCACAATAAAAACCAATATTTGAGGGTTTGTAAAATAAGCCTAAGCAAAATAGGATCCACTTTCTTCTTTCTTTCTGCCCACTGTTTCCTTTCCCGCGCAGCACAAAATGAAATCGAAACTTCTGCCTACTAGCTACGTGTTGCACAGCTTTCTTTCATTTTCTTATTTTTTTATATTTCTCGTATAGGCCTATTTATTCTTTAAAAAAAAAAAAAAAAAAAAAAAATAGATATACTCTATAATATATATAGATATACATTATAGCAGCTGCGGTGCGTGAGTGTGATATGATGACCATTGAATCGGGGAATCCGGGAACAAATGTGTTATTTTTAAACGGGTCCGAGCACTTATCCTTTCTTCATATTGGAAAATTTGATCTTGCATTATTAGTCAGAGACACCTTGATAGGTGTTTATTAAGATTTGGACATTCTATTAAAGAAAATTGACTTTGTATTACTAGGATAGATTGGAGTAAATATAAAAGCTTGGGAAGGATATATCTTTTTTTTTACATTTATTCTCTCTAGAAATTAAATCGGGTGTAAACACCTGTCAGCAATACACAAGAGGATGACACAGGTAAGTACACTTCAGCAAGGTTTATTGAAGTAGAATATGCAGGGGGAAAGCAGTGATCTCAGGTTAGAGTCAGTTTATGAGAATCAGAGTCCAACTTATTCTTTACATTAATCCCAGTGTCTTTGCAGGTGGAGATGACCCTGGATAGCTGAGGAAGACTGGTAAGTATCCTGAGAGAGGAGCCGGGTAAGTAGATGCACATAAATTAACAACTTAGCAGACTATGAAGTTTTAGGAATAGACGAGACCAGAAAACCACATGTGTTTGGTGCTGGCTTATGTAGAGGAACTGATGAGGCTGATGGCAGACAGGTGTAGTGATTGCCAAGTGTGCACAGGTGGCAGCCAGAGGGGATGATGGGAAAGCAGTACTGAGATGACTGTCTTGTGACAGGCATGGGGAAAGGAGCTGGTGATGTGACAAACCCCCCCCCCCCCCCCCCCTCTTCGGGAGCGCTTCCAGGCACTCCCGAATAACAGTTCAGGAGGGTGGTGGAGCGGAGGCGGAACGGTGGAGGGATAGAGGGAGAGGAGACTGAGGCAGAGCAGGAAGCCAGCCAGGGTGGAACAGACGACTACCACAGCAGAGCAGACCGGATTGAAAATTCCCATGGTGGAGCAGAAGTCCACCTTAGCAGTGCAGAAGATACTGATGTCCTCCACGGTGGAGCAGATGACCACGACAGCAATACAGACAACCCCCACAGCAGTGCAGATGGTGCAAAAGACCTCCATGGCGGAGTAGAAGACCACCAGGGCAGATCTGAAGGGACTGGAACAAAGCATACGGAGGTTAACAATGGCCTCAGGGGCCATGTCCAAGTAGGCCATCAGTCTTGAGGCCGTCTGGAGTGCCAGCTAGCTTGAGACCGAATAGAGTGCCGGTTGACATTCTAACTTATGAAGTGGCGGTTGGCTTGAGATTGACTGGAGTGCTGGCTGGCATTTTAAGTCTTGGAGCGCCGGCTGGCTTGAAAATGTCTAGAGTGCCGGCTGACTTGAGATGGGCTGGAGTGCCATTTGGTTAGCCAACATCTGGAGGGCTGGCTGAGAGACGGGCATCTGGAGGGCCGTTGAAGACTTAGAACTGACCACCCTAGTCATATTTGGACAGACATAAGACTCTGGAACGACCTCCTTGGTCGTATTCAGGCAGACTGGAAATTCAGAATGGGCTAAAATGTCTGTGGTTATATTCCTGGACATGGAATTTTGGGAGTTCAGAAATGGTCTCCTTGGCCGAGATAGAACAAACAGAGAGTTCACTGACCACTGCAGTAAAATTTGGACTGATGGGAGGCTGTAGGATTACTTCTATAGTGGAGGCAGGACAGGCAGGGAACTCACAAGCCGGCATCAACAACAGACACAGCTCTGAGGATTGGTAGGACTCTGGAGTGAATTTATGAACTGAAGAGCAGTAAGTGGCCCAAACACACATTATGGCCACCGTTGTAACAGGGAGAGCAATCCATTGCAGAAGGAACTCTGAGTCATTCAAGCCTAGCACTGTCTGGCTGGGTACTTGTATGATGGCCCCGATATCAGGAGACTCAGGTGTAGCACTCAGGATAGCAGGAGATTCTGACTTGGTTGACTTGTCACCGGAAAATTCTGATGGTAAAACATACAGTGCCGGGCTCAGGGACCAGAGTGGGTGCTGAGCCGAGTTTTGAAATGAGAATGGGCTAAGTTCTGGAACAAGAACTGGCACTGGACTCTGTTCAGGGGATGGAGCCTGCACTGTATTCTGGTCAGGGGCTGGAGCAAACCCTGAGCCTTGTTCAGAGGCAGAAGCTGAAACAGATATTGGGCTGTGGTCAGATGCTGGACTAGGCTCAAGACTGAAGTCTGGAACTGGAGTCCTAACCAGGCAGTGATCCATAGCTGGAGCTCTATCAAGGCTGAACTCGGGTGCCTGATCCATTTCTGGACTGAACTCGGGCTGAGGAGTTATCTTTTGAGCTGTTTTTGGGGACTGGAGCCATCTCTGGGCTAAACTCGGGAACAGAAGCCCTCTCTGGATTAACCTGTTGAGCGGTACGGTCCCACATATGGGATTTTTATTTCCGTGCCCCTGGGAGTACGGTCCCACATATGAGATTTAGAACGTTCGGTGATGTCACATAACTGCCAAATTCAAACTGTGGTTTCGTGCTTTGGCTGACGCTGAGCCAGAGAGAAACGTGCACTGCGCTTGTCATATCACAACTATGCAGTGTTTTTAACCACATAATGTTCATTTTAGGTTTCAGACATTTAAATACACATAAGTACTAGTAAAAAATACATTAAGAGTTTGTAAAATACACACGGATGTTTATGGAAGCAGCAATAACAATACATTCAAATATAACTTGCCGACGTGTTTTATTAATATCAGATACACATAGTGTAAGTAACTATAAACTTCACTCTAACTTCTCCCAGTTCACCGGCCAATTACTTACATGTATTTTGGGAGAAACTGATACATTTACGTGCTGTAAATCCGACTGACAGGACTCTCTTAACTGCAGCATGAACAAACATGGCGGTGCCCATCTCACGTTATTGATCATGATCAAGATCATTTATAAATGTTTTTAAAATGACAAAACACACTCATTTACACATATTTGTGAATCGGAATATCAGATTGTTCATGACATGGTATGCAAGTTTGTGAATATTTTAAATAAAAAAGGAAAAACGAAATAAAAGCGATCCATCTGTCATACAGTGTTATTGTGGCCGCGGTGTGTCATGTGACAAACATGACGCGTTGCCATGGAAACAATAAGGAGAAACATTCTAAAATAATGGTCGCCTTGAAAAAAAAAACTCACTCTGGGGGACCGCTAGAATATTTTAAACTCACAAGTGAAAGGGGTAAACTCGGGATCAGGAGACTTCTCTGGGCTAAACTTGGGAACAGGAGCCCTCTCTGGGCTAAACTCAGGAACAGAGGCCTTCTCTGGGCTAGATACGGGAACAGGAGCCCTCTCTGGGCTAGACTCGGGGACTGGAGACCTCTCTGGGCTAGACTCAGGAACAGAAGCTCTCCGTGGGCTAGCCACGGACCAACCTTCTCGGCTTTCATTCTCTGGAATGGATTCATGGACTGGGGCAGGGTCTGGCTTAACTCTGTGACGAATGCGGGATCCAGGCTGGGAGTTCAGCTGGAGTTCAGATGTTGAAGCCATCACACTGTGTTGCACTCAGTCACTGAAGTCAATTCGGCATTGGAGCCATCTCTGGGGTGTGTTCTGAACTGGGTGCTTGGTCTGGATGGAATTCTCGTATGGACTTTAGGACTGAAAGTAACTTTAGAAGGGACTCACCACAGAACTCTGAGATTTGAACAGACTCATTCCTGAACTCTGGGGTTGGAGCAGACTTGTGACTGAACTCTGGAACTGGACAGGGCTTTGGAGAAATTACAGGGACTGGATGGGACCTCAGATCAGACTCTAGAAGGGCGGTCATCTGGAATTCTGACTCTGAACAGGTGGCCATAATGGGTGATGACTGATGATCAGCGATCATGATGGGTGAGAAATGGAGATCAGCGGCCATGTTGTGTGCTGATCCGGGACTGGCGGCCCTGATGACTGAGGAAGACTGATAAGCATCCTGAGAGAGGAGCCGGGTAAGTAGATGCACTTAAATGAACAACTTAGCAGACTATGACGTTCCAGGAATAGACGAGACCAGACAACCATGTGTGTTTGGTGCTGGCTTATGTAGAGGAACTGATGAGGCTGATGGCAGACAGGTGTGGTGATTGCAGAGTGTGTGCAGGTGGCAGCCAGAGGGGATGATGGGAAATGCAGTGCGCTGAGATGACCAGTCCTGTGACAGGCATGGTGAAAGGAGCTGGTCACTGTGACAATGTTATTATCGTTTTTAAGATTATTAAAGGGGTCATATGATGCTTTTTTAAAGATCATTATTTTGTGTATTTGGTGTAACAGAATATGTTGACATGCTTTAATGTTCAAAAAACACATTATTTTTCAAATACTGTACATTATTGTAAGTCTTCTATGCCCCACCTCTCTCAAACGCTTTGTTTTCTACAAAGTCCCTCCTTCCAACAAGCGCAGTCTGCTCTGATTGGCCAGCTGACCCAGTGCATTCTGATTGGCCGAACACCACAAGCACTCGTCGGAAATGTAACGCCCCTTACCATAAATCGCAGCTTCATCTTTCAAATAAATGTAAAGACAGAACCAGAAAGGAGAACAGAGTCTCGTGACAGACACAGTGAAGAATATGTGTTTGCAGTACACAAGCCACGGTTAAGACAGCTGACTCCACTGTGACGTGTCTCGCTCGCTCGCTCTCTCTCTCTCTCTCTCTCGCTCTCTCACACACTCACACACCGCTCTCTCTCTCTCTCTCTGCACACACACACACACACACACCCAACACAATCCGCCTCTCTCTCTCTCGTTCGTTCGTGAGCTTTTGCTTTCTCCTAGAAACACACAGCGTCTCCCTGACATGCTGCATCAACACTAACTGCGGTTACTGAAACCACGCCTTCTTTCTTTGCGTGCACATTTGGGCACATTATGCAAATATTTCCACATAGTGAGGTAGATATGTGGGGGCGTATTTAAACGAGCCGTTTTGGGGGGCGTGGCAGAGTCTTAACTTTGATAAAGAATATCTTTGGTTTTGAGACTTTAGTCTTTTCAACTTTACAGATCTTTTATATGCACAATCAGCTTGTAACACTCCAAAGAGAAAGGAAAACTTGAAATCGCATCATATGACCCCTTTAAGCGAGTCTGTGGGGGAAAAAAGCCAAGATATCTGAAGCCATTTCAATAATACTGAACTAGAACTGCTCAATGATCTTCTCATCCCACTGTAATCCCATGAAAAGCTTTGCTCTGTCTAATGACTTCTGCTAGGGGTTCAATGACTAGAGCAAAAAGCAAAGATAAAGAAGGGCAATTCTGCATTGTGCCTCCTCCTATACAGAATTAAGTGATTGAAACATCTGATAAAAGTATGCCCTAGGTTAAATTTTTTTAAGAGTGGCAAACAAAAAGTCCCACTCAACTCTGTAAACAGTTTTTTCAGTATCAAAGGAGAGAACAATAAGCACTGACTATATTGCTTCCGTGGCCTCTTCTGAAGTTATAGGTAAGTTAAGTTACTCTCTCTATTCATCTGAAATAACAGGGAGAGAAATATTAGTGAAAAAAAGCTTGCAAATCTAATTATGTAGCACTGCTTTGTGAACAATACAGTGATTCATATTAGTATAGAAAAGCATTGTTTAAAGGGTTAGTTCACCCAAAAATTAAAATTCTGTTATTAATTACCCTTATGTAGTTCCAAAACCCACAAGACCTTCATTCATCTTTGGAACACAAATTAAGATATTTTTGATGAAATCCGGGAGCTTTCTAATCCGAGAGTTTGTAACTACGATACATGCATGTGCATTCCTCTGCTTGTAAACAAGGAACAGCACCCAAAAGCCCAAAAAAAACAAGGTGTTTCTATTCCAACAGCACCACACACATACGTTGTGGTACTCTCCTGAATGGTGGTAGACTGAGAAGTCGTTGAATAAAGTAGTTATTTTTGTTCCTCTTCGGAACTCACGCTGCGTCGGAACACTTTAGGAGCGCCTCTGCATGACCACACTCTGAAGCACGTGTGGAATCAGTCCAATGGAATGGCGAGACGTTATAGGTAGGATGTAAAGAACCCAGAAGCTTAAAAGCATGTGGTGGCAACAGCGACAGCTTTTGCTTCTTCAGTAAGTGCTCTGTGTCTGTTTGTCTTGCATGTTGTGTTGTGCCAGTGTACAATTTTTCTTATTTTCATCGTGAGTAAAAAGAGTAGTGACAAGCAGCGTTTTAGGCTGCATGTTCCTCCCTGCCCACACTTCATTATGGGTGGAGATACACACAGTATCTGCATTGTTTGTTTAGGAGTGGAGCACGCTCAGTTAGCTCTCAAGGGAGCTGACTGTTCGCATTGTGAGTGGCTCTCGCTGTGGCCGCTCTGCTCCCGCTGGCCGCTTTTTGAGATGGATGCCCTCGCAAGCGTTCCTCGCAGCTCAGGTCCCGTGTCTGCCGAGGCAGAGTGGCGGCTGTGGTCGTGGGTATTGCAAATGGATCTGGTGGAGGGGTTGGATTTGGGCTTGTCCCTTTCTTCGCCCTCACCCACCAGATGAAGTGCTCTCTCTCAGGGATCGGTCTTCCCACCAGGGAGAGGGCTCGATGCTTTGCCTGTCTTCCTCCAGGGAGGTTGATGTGGAGGGCACTGATGTGGATGAGACTGTTGACTCGCCACCCCAGTCCATCCAGTACGAGGAGCGGCTGGAGGCAGTGACTCAGGCGGTGACCAAACTTAACATCGGTTGGCCTGCCGGAAAACAAGCTGGATGAGCATCCAAAAAGCAAGCTGGATGAACGTTTCGTGCATTATAAGTGGCTACCTCCACGCCGGGGGCCTATCGTTTTTCCCTAATCTTTATACTGATGTTCTAGATCATGGGCGAAACCATTTTCAGCCTGTCTCTTCAGCCCGATGATACAAATTACTCTAATGTCATGGGACTGAGGGAGTACAGCTATGGGGCGATGCCTCAGGTAGACCAGATGCTTACGAGCTATCTGTCTCCCAGGTCTGCATCGTCCCTCAAGGCCCTGCCACTACTCACCAAAGCCCCTTCGAACTTCCTCTGCTTTGTTGGGTAAAGCATACACAGCAGCAGGTCAGGCTGGGGCTTGCCGGCACACCAGGCTTACCAAGCCAACCTGATTAAAGAGCTTGATGAGGGTGAGGAAGTGAAAGCCTACGATATCAAAGAGCTGTGTTGGGCCGCAGACTTGTCTCTCCGTCCCTCAAAGAGATCGCTAGAGCCATCAGGGGTCTATCTATCGGAGAGGCATCTGTGGCTGAACTTGTCTGAAATAAAGGAAAAGGACAGGCTCTTTCTACTGGACTTCCAGCTTGTGCCTTCTGGCCTGTTTGGCGACGCAGTGAATACTGAGCTTATTGAGACCATACTCCAGTCCAGAGCTCCTTCCATAAGGAAACTGTACTCCTTCAAGTGGAAACTTTTCACTACTTCTGCCCGATAGGTTCAGTGCTGGAGGTCCCCCCCCCCACCCTGAAGGTGTATGTGGCAGCTTTAGCTGCTTACCATGCCCCTCTTTGTGGTCAGTCATTTGGGGAGAAACCCGTTGGTTACACGTTTCCTCTGTGGTGCCCTGAGGCTGAGGCCTCTGGCATGCTCCAAGGTCCCATCCTGGGATTTGGCTTGTGCTGCAGACTTTCTGTCATTCTCCCTTTATGGACCCGGATCAAGAGAAACTTAATCTGGTGTGTCCAGTGAGAGCACTGGACACTTATGTCCACAGAGCTGCCCTGTGGAGGAAATGTGACGAGTTATTTGTCTGCTTTGGTCCACCCAAAAAGGGTCTCCCTGTAACCAAGAAGACTTTAAGCCAGTGGATTGTGGATGCTATATCCTTAAACCTATGAGTCCTCTGATGTCCTTTCTCCTCTAGGGGTCTGAGCGCACTCAACTAGAAGTGTGGCGGCCTCCAAGGCCTTTCTTTCTGGGGAGTCAAAGCATGATATCTGCAACGCTGAGGGCTCGTCCACTCCATTTATGTTCATCAGGTTTTATAACCTCGACATGGGTGCGCTTCCCTGTTTAATGGACCGGGATCAAGAGAAGCTTAATTTGGTGTGTCTGGTGAGAGCGCTGGACACTTATGTCCACAGAGCTGCCCTGTGGAGGAAATGTGACGAGTTATTTGTCTGCTTTGGTCCACCCAAAAAGGGTCTCCCTGTAACCAAGAAGACTTTAAGCCAGTAGATTGTGGATGCTATATCCTTAAACCTATGAGTCCTCTGATGTCCTTTCTCCTCTAGGGGTCTGAGCGCACTCAACTAGAAGTGTGGCGGCCTCCAAGGCCTTTCTTTCTGGGATCAATGCATATATCTGCAAGTCTGAGGGCTCGTCCCACTCCATTTTGTTTCATTATGTTTTTATAACCTTGACATGGGTGCAGCTCCTGGCCGACACCCATGCACACAAAAAGTATTCTCGTTGCTTCATAACAGTGCGGTTGAACTCCTGATGTCACATTAGGGATGTTCATTTCGATTATTTCCCTAAACAGCATTTTTAAAGTAGCACTTGAAGTACATTAGAAAGGATAAGTGTGTGTCCCATTAAAATACCACAATTTGTTCTCCAGGGATTCATTTTCTGCGAAAGCAGCAAACAACAGAACACGAGAATTCACATAGTCACATCACGCACCAGCAGCTCTTCTGCATGATAGAAAAGCATAATACCAATGATATAATGAATAATAGGCTATACGAGAATATATTTTACTACATACGCATTAACACCAAACGAAAAATTGTGCTACAAGTAGCATGCAAAGTTTCGGTTCATTTTTGTCCTGCGTGAAAGGAAACGGCAAAATGCGGCATCCTATTTTTCTTTATTTTACAAATGAGCATCCCTATGTCACATGAACTATTTTAACAATGTCCTTACTACATTTCTTTGCCTTGACCTTAGAAAGCTTTTGGATATCATCAAAAATATCTTACTTTGTGTTCCAAAGTTGAACAAAGGTCTTACGGGTTTGGAATGACATGCGGGTGCAAAATAAATGACAGAATTTTCATTTTTGGGTGAACTATCCCTTCATAAGTGCAGGATCATATATAGTGATACCATCCAACATCTTTAGATCTTTAGAGATTTAATTGCTCTCTCAGATCGATTTTTAAAAAAATCTGATATTCTAACAATCTATCAGATTCATTTGTATAATCATTTAGTTTGGAAAGAAACAATAAATTTTGGCCCTAGCTTGGCATAATGCAGACTAGTTAGTTTGAGTGGGAGTTGTACTATGCATATGTGCAGCAGTATAAGAAATAACGAATCCCCAGATTATAGCCTTAGCTGCATCCCAACTTATAGCAGGGCAGACAGGTGAGTTTTTATTATCTGACCAGTAATTTTGTATTGAGTCTCCTAAAATGTTGTAAAATTTTGGGTCCGACAGCAAAGACGGATTCAGTTTCCACACCTTACGCCGGTTTTACACTGGACGCACAAGCAGAGCAGAGGCAGCGCAGAAGTGGCACATATGCAGAGCGGGAGCAGCACGCGCCCATTGTGCTTTCATACTGAAACAGCTGAACCGCGGCTTGTGTACTGCAAATACAGACGAGTATCGTTTATTTGGTCACACTTTTCAGGTGTTTTCCGACAACTGTCTGTCATGTACTTTGGTTTATGATATGGGTAGCATACTCTGCTGTGATGCGGTCGTGTTCCCCACTGTCCCACACACACGTGCATATAACATGATATATATAGGTAGTTTACATGATAAAAAGTAATCTTAAAGTTAATAAATGCCTCTAGTTTTAATAATTTAAACAGGCCTTTGAAGTTTGCAGGGTTTCTGCAGAATTTTTAAGCTCAAATTTAAGACCTTTTTAAGATCTTTTTAAGACCTGCACAAATAAAATGAATACCATATGAGCGGGGAAGGGCAATGTCTATAGTACCATATTAAACTGTAAAATTACTGTAAAAAGCATAACTTACAGCTCAGATTCATATTTTCACAAAACAAAAAGTTTTATAAAATGATAAACTTTACATTTCAGCCTTTAAACCATTTTTAAGAAAATAGATGAGTCAAAAGTATTAATTATATTTAAACAATTATTATCAATAAATTTTTATATCAATTAAATAACAAATTAGAGACGTGCGATATTGACAAAATATAATTTTTGGGGATTTTATCGATAACAATAATTAGACTATTTTGCAGAGTGTGTTATTGTGCTGATATCTTAATCAGTGGACAGCTGACTCCTGAATTTTTTTTATATTCTTCATATTCTGTGTGGTCAGTTCACAGCGGTGATAGAAATTAATTATTTCCAACAAGTTTTATGGGCATTTTTACCTTTAAGCCATTTTTTCTAAAATTGTGCACCATCTTTTGAGTCAAATTATTGCTTTTGGGTTGTTACCAAGCAAATTAAATCAGTATCAACAAAATGTATCTTTGCAATGCATAGGAAACACAGAAGCTGCATTAGAAGTGGCATTTAGATGTGTTTATTGCAGGACATTAATGCATTTAACCTGCAGTTACAAATGCATAAATAATGTTTTGATTTTTTTAAACATAAAACATTAAAAACTGATGTTTGAAATTATTAAAAAAATTAAAAGATACTTAAAATGTGAAATTAAAACCGCCAGCAGGTGACAGCATGTCACTGTTAAGTGAGTCCATTAAGATTGAACAGAATATTTTAAAGGGGTCCTATTATGCTTTTTCACTTTTTCAACTTTAGTTAGTCTGTAATGTTGCTGTTTGAGCATAAAAAAGATCTGCAAAGTTACAAAGCTCAAAGTCCATTTCAAATGGAGATTTTTTTTTTTAACAGAAATCACTTTTCAAAAACAACAACGAACGACTCGTTTGGACTACAAAGCATATTTTCCAGGATTTGTGATATCACAAATATCAACTAATGGTCGAGACCTGGTTGTGCTGCACTAGAGAAGGCAACGAGTGTCGGAGACATGCTAGCTTTCCCAAGGCAGACGAACTTGGAGTGGTTACAATCATCCAGGTTTAAATCGCGCTCAAATTGATTTGCTTTTGACGCAATATTTACACTGAAGCTTGCAGGCGGCTATGGTAAGGGGCATGACATTTCCCGACCAGGCGCCGAGTGCTGCCAATCACAGCACATTTCATATTTCAGAAGGCAGGCCTTCATTTGATACAGGAACTATTCGAGTTGTTCATGCCAGACTGGGGAGAGAGGTGTTGTAATAATGTAAAATATGTGAAAATTAATGTGTTTTTCGAAACAACCTAGTATGAGAGCATGTTCTAGTACACCCCCAAAACAAATCAAGACTTTGTAAAAGAGCATAACAGGACCCCTTTAAAGGGTTGATTCATTCAGGAACAAAACACCTTCCTGTTGCTCAGTGACGCAGAACAGCGCTGTGGCTGTGTTTGGAATGATTTTTGTTGGAGAAATAGAGGAAAAACAGGAAATATGGTGTC
Source organism: Sinocyclocheilus anophthalmus (assembly GCA_018155175.1). Classification (NCBI taxonomy): domain Eukaryota; kingdom Metazoa; phylum Chordata; class Actinopteri; order Cypriniformes; family Cyprinidae; genus Sinocyclocheilus; species Sinocyclocheilus anophthalmus. The sequence continues at coordinate 129,922 of JADLZN010003412.1, forward strand.
TAAAACGTACTTTTTTTAATATTAACTTCTTGTTTATTGAACTGTTATATAAAATCAATATCACATTTGTAATCATGCTTACTTTTGAAGAAAAAAAACGCCCTCTTCGTGGTGATCTGAACTTATGAAATTATATAAATACATACATTTTCTGCCCCATATCTTGAATTATATAATTCTAAATGCATTTTAATAGACTGATTCATGCAGTGAAAGAATGCACTATAAATGCGCACTAGTCTAAACTACTAGACTTCATCATGTAATGTATGCGTGCACTCTGGAGGTGTTTTGTTTGCTTTTCACGATATACTCGATAATTTCAAATAATATCAATACCGCACATCGTTAAAACAACAATTCGATATGCATACCATGCATATCACACAGCCCGTATTAAGATTTTTTATAATGCGTTGACCTTGTTGACCAGGTAAAACATGGTCGTGTTGCCTTTGTCTGAACTCTGAACAAAACAGCAGTTTTATTGAAAATGCTCATTCATTCTCTGACAGCAGGTGGACCGTTTGGTAGAAATAGAACTGTTTCCCCGGTAACGCTGTAAACAAAGCAGCGCCAGCGCCGGAACTTGAGCGTGCGGCGCTCATGTTCTTTCCATAACCTTAGCCTTTTGAAGTTTAATCGTCACATTCAGCCTTATCGCAATTCTGCTCTTTTCTCTTTCCGTCCCCAATTTTAAGACCTCTTGAAATCATAATTAAGACTTTCTTGTACAATTTAAGACTTTTTAAGGCCTTAAATTTGATAAACTAAATTTAAGACTTTTTAAGACCCGCGGAAACCCTGGTTTGGGTAATAACTCCTGGCAGTGATGTGTTTTCGTGTAGTTGATTCTGTGCTAACTTGATCTAATATTTGATGTTTTTTTTAAATGTTGTAGATTTAAGTAGCAAATTAAAATCGCTAAAATTATTGAACATATTTTGAGAAAAAGGTATTCTTAATGATTCCCAGTTTTGTTTAAGATAATTGAAGCAACAGTTTTTCAATAACTTTTACAATAATGTAAAAGTATGGTATTTGGGGTAAAAAGCTCCCCTGTTGTTAGGTCTAAAGGCACAATAATTAACATGATAATTAATAGATGGCTGACTTTTCCATTGTTTGACATGACATGGTTAGATTCAGATAGTAAATATCATTATGTTGGGTGTCAATCTTAGAGATAATCACCATGTTTATAATGAAACCATCATATTTAAAAACATGATAATAATCATATCATTAAATAAAATATAATTTGTTATACTGTAAATCTATATAAAATTAGTATGGTATTTCCTTAAGTGCTTTCAGAATCTTTACTTTTTAAACTGATTTTGTTTCTGTATTTTAAAATATATTTTATATTAACATATTTTAATGACAGTATATTTACAAAAAAATATTATTTTATTTATAAAAATAAGCAGAAAAACGTTGCTAAAGTGGTTGTTTTGAACAAGTATTAACTTAATTTTTTTTTTAAAACATTATTTTAGCTGAAGTATTTGTATAAATACCGTGTGCCTTTTACCCCGTGTTTGGGGTAAAAGGCCCCTCTTGCCACCTTATACATTTATAAGATTTTTAAACAAAAAACACTTTTTTGATGATTTTTCACACAAAATCTGTTGTTCCATAAATGTTTAATACAAACAATATATTTTTCTGCAATCATAAATTATGGGCGTAGTGAAAAGCAAATTTTTTCTTAAAGTGTGCATTTAGCCCTGTTGTACCCTTTTAAAAAAAATGTTTTTCATATGGTGATTGTGAATCACTTACATGATTTTATGGTGAAATGTGTTATTTTTCATGTTAATCAGGTCAATTTTGATCAAGAAAAATGCACTGTGGCTTTAATTCAGCATAAGCGGTGCAGCAAAAATAGACTCGGCGCCGAACGATCGTTGGCACTGCCGCTTCTGCTTTGCTCGCTTCTTTGTTTTTTCTCTCCCTTCTTTTTTTTTTTTTTTTTTTTTTTTTTTTTTTTTTGCTCTTTTGTCTTTTTTCCCCTTTTGCTCACCCCCTTTTTCCAGACCTTTTTTTTTTATTTTTTTTGCTTCCCCTTTTTGCTCCCCCACCCCCCCCTTTTTTTTTTTTTTTTTTTGCTCCTCTTTTTTCTTTCTTTTTTTTTCCGTTTTTTTTTTTCTCTTTTTTATTGTTTTTTTTTGGCTATGCTCTGCCGCGCCGCCTCGTGTGCGGTGTGAATGCTGTATCTGTTAACATGGGCGCCGAAAATTATGCGCTGCGTAAGCTCTGCTTTGAATGCGTGCAGTGTAACCGGCCTTACTCTTCTTATCTATCTGATCCCTCCCTAGTGAAAAATAAATATACTAAAATGTTTTTGAAATACATTTATTTTTATGCTAAGTATACTACAATACATTTACATATTATGTTCTTCCTAAAATCAGGGCTTCCCTCGAATAAAATTTTCTGGTTGACTATCGTCTAATTGCAGTAGTCAACTATTGCACTTTTATAATAAACCATTTATAATAAAATTAGCCTCTAATTGCCTACTTGTCCTACTTAAAGGGTTAGTTCACCCATAAATGAAAATTAGGCTGTGTTTTACTCGCCCCCGATGCATCCTAGGTGTATACGAATTTTTTCTTTCAGATGAATCCAGTCGGAGTTTTATAAAAAATGGTCTTTGATCTTTCAAGCTGTTTCATGGCACTCAGCTGGTGTTGCATTGCTTCAGTCCAAAAGTAGTTAAATAAAAAGTGCCCATCCATTAAAATAGTGTCTCACACGGCTCCGGGGGGTGCACAAAGGCCTTCTGTAGCGAATCTATGCATTTTTGTAAGAAAAAAATCCATATTCAAAACGTAATAATCACCTTAACCGTTTAGGCTCCAGGATTCTTGGAAAAATGCTGGATTTTGACATCACGATTTCAAAAGCTTGTGGCTTGAAAGGGCTTAAAGATAGAGATCTTTTGTAAATTAGAAAAATGTTGGGCATGAACAGTTTATGTGGGGTGTAAATATACTCATCTAATTAGCATATTATGACGTCATCAGGGGCGGACATCTTGAATTTCACAATTCGAATAGTAGATATTGAATTGATGTTTGTTTGTTTGTTTATTTGACAAAAAAAGTAGTGAATACACTCTATTTGTCAAGGATAACACAATAAAGTTTAAAACAAAACTAATATCCATTGTGGTCCTTGATGTAAAGCACAAACATCACTCCTAGTAACAGGTGCACTAATAAATACAAAAATTACAATAAAATTACACATCTACAAAAATTTACAGTCACAAATAACCACATACTTAATACAAATTCATCAACAAAACAACCTAATTAAGAACAAACTTTTAGCTTTTAAACTAAAACTAACCATATTCAAAATACCTTTAATGTCCAGAGGTAACTTATTCCACAAAAGTGCCCCAGAATATCTAAAAGACCTACGACCATACATAGTTTTAAAACAACATAATGTAATATCCATAACCATTTTTTATTTAATATGTTCAAATCTGCTTACTATAGGTAACCAATCAAGAAACTTAAATTGGGAACCCTCCACATTTTGTAAAAACGACTAAACCCTGAAAACTACCTATCTATCTGAGATTTGAACTTATTTGCATTTGTTTTTTTTGTCTTTTTAAGCCTCATGCCAGTGATCTAAGAGTACAACCAACAATAAACATGATATACTAAATTATTACTATTACTATACTATATAGTAGTAAAACGCATGTGAACAGTAGCCTACTTTTTGATCAGTTCACCATTAATATTCAGGAAATAGTAGATATTGAAATGATGTTTGAACTTATTTGCATGTTTATTTGTTTTGTTTTTTGTCTTTTTATCCTCATTCCAAAAGATCAGAAAAGAGGAAATCAACAGTAAAACAGGAGAAAGTAGTAAATTATTACTATATTACTGTGCCATAGTAAAATGCATGTGCCTATTTTTTGATCAGTTGACCAGCTACAGTATCTGCTTAATCTGGTATCTAGGTGACACAGTTTATAGTTCTCTAGAGTATGGTACCTCTCATAGCATGGCATAGCGCACAGACCTACCCCACACTGCACCATGTACCGTGGCCACTCCCACCTCTTTGAGGCACTGGATCCAAAGAGCTAGTGCTACTTCTAGCCCTATTTCTCCTACCCCTTGCTGCCTCTACCTCTAGCAACAGCTCTCCTATGGACACAACGACAACGTCCACCGCTGCCACCCCCAGAGAAGCGCGATTATTAGACGACCGATCGTCATTTCCAAAAGGCATATATTCCCCTTCAGAGTTAGAATCGGCGAGTAACATTTGCAACACATCCTCATGGTACAACTTTTTATTAGCCATTTGGCGATTTTCTCTCACAAATCTCACAATTTACTCGCACGCTATGAACTGAACTGCTTCCGCATCAATGAGACGATAGCTCACTTGCTCTGCTATTTCCCCGAACACTTTGAATAGTAACGTGACGTAATTTTGGTCTAGAATCTAAGTACTACGTGTCTGCTATATACAGTAGTTGTAGGGAGTACAAATGAGATATTACACCATATTAGGAACTACAGTCTATTTTATTAAGTATGACGTCTTGTCGCAATTTTGCGACTTTGGCGCTTAGAGGGTTAATGTAGCTTGCGCTCACTGTTGTACATGGAAGCAGTTCCGGGCGGATGACGTATGGAGGTCAGCTCTGCGCATGTGCCGCTCAGAAGTGAAGCACGCGGAAGCGCAGGGGAGAGATCAAAACAAAACAACGGTCACTTAGAGGTACAAAACGAGGATTTGTAAAGAAGAATGTCTGAGGATTTCGATATAAGCCAAGAGGAGACTGGTTTTCCTTTGCTAAAGTAAGGAAACTTTGCTTCCTTTGCTCCTGTTAACAAACGTTGGTTTTCACTAGACTCACCAGCGCATGCGCAGCGCTGACCTCATCAGCCCGGAACTGCTTCCGTGTACAACTGTTGGTGCATGCTAAATTAAAGTGATTATTACGTTTTGAATATGGATATTTTTCTTACAAAAACGCAACGATTCGCTACAGAAGACCTTTGTTCACCTAGTAAGGAGGATTACATTAACATTTTAATAATTTGATAAACTAGTGCTTTCTTTGTTTTCAGCGTAGCTTAAGAGATGACGTCGGCGACACTGACTCGCCATCTCCGCAGTAGTGGACACGCCTGTATGCAGTTTCCTACGGATTACATAATCTGAGAATATTTGTTTTCCATTTGAATTGGTTTATTTGAAAGTAGACATTTCACTCTCTATAGATATATTTTTCATGTCTGTAAGGCAAATATACACAGAGTTTCACGCTCAAGTTCACATAGACCGAGACGGCAGAATACGCATCCTGTTTACTTTCATTATTTTACAAAAGCGCAATGTTTTGTTGGTATTATGAGTGCACACAAATTAGCGGAGTCTTTACAGATTCAAAAAACACATTATTCTTATCTGTATGACCAAAAATGACAGAGTATTTTAAGAGCCCCAAAATTTGACCGTAAGCATGCTACTATTCAGCTTCCCTTCTCCGCACAGACACTTGAACAGCGCACATTTTTCTAGGTTAACATTAGATTGAGCGGCCATGTAAAGCTGCTGCTACTAACATATTTCAGATGATAAGCCATAATTGAGTTCGATGAATGGTAGGTGAGCGTTTGGATGTCCTGCCTAATGTATTACCACATAGACCAGCCATTAACGATCTGTTTTTTCTGCGACTGAGCAACTAATAAAATTCTGGTCGACAAGCCTCTTGTGGACGACTAACGGTTAGTCGACTATTAGGGGGGCATCCCAATAAAAAATTTTACCTGCAATTGTACTTTTGGTATACTAAACTGGTACATAAAGTCTGCTAAATTGGAACAACTAATCTTATACTTAATGCACTTTAATTGTGTGGAAGTAGTGCTTAAGTACAACTAAATATATACTTAAGTATATTTGATTGTGCTAAAGAATCAGAATCAGAATCAGAATCAGAATGAGCTTTATTGCCAGGTATGTTTACACATACGAGGAATTTGTTTTCGTGACAGAAGCTTCCACAGTGTAACAGAATGATAGTGACAGAACAAAAAACACAGATAAGAAAATAAATAATAGACCAATATATAAGGAATAGAAACATATAATTGACAATTGTGTGTGCATGTATATTACAAGTCATATATATATATATATTTTTTTTTGTACAGGTACTGTATATTATGTGCATATTTGAGGTGTAGACTGAGTATGTGTTTTAGATAAATAAGTGTATGAGTGAATAATAGTGTGTGTTCCATGGTTATTGTCAAGTGTTCATGAGATGGATGGCCTGAGGGAAGAAATTGTTCCTGTGTCGGGCCGTTCTGGTGCTCAGAGCTCTGTAGCGTCGACCAGATGGCAACAGTTCAAAGAGGGAGTGTGCTGGATGTGAGGGGTCCAGAGTGATTTTGCCAGCCCTTTTGCTCACTCTGTATAAGTACAGTCCTTGGAGAGAAGGGAGGGTTGTACCAAAGATTCGCTCAGCAGTCCGGACTACCCACTGAAGTCTTCTGAGGTCAGATTTGGAAGCTGAGCTGAACCAGACAGTTATTGAAATGCAGAGGATGGATTCAATGATGGCAGAGTAGAACTGTTTAAGCAGCTTCTGTGGCAGGTTGAATTTCCTCAGCTTGCGAAGGAAGTACAACCTCTGCTGGGTTTTTTTAACAGTGGAGTCAATGTGAGTGTCCCACTTCAGGTCCTGAGAGATTGTGGTGCCCAGGAACCTGAATGACTCCACTGCAGTCACAGTGCTGTCCATGATGGTGAGTGGGGGGAGTGCTGGGGGGTTCCTCCTGAAGTCCACGATCACTGTTTTGAGCGTGTTGAGCTCCATGTTGTTGAGACTGCATCAGACAGCCAGCTGCTCGACCTCCTGGCTGTAAGCAGACTCGTCACCGTCCTGAATGAGGCCGATGAGTGTGGTGTCGTCTGCAAGCTTCAGGAGTTTGACAGAGGGGTCAGTAGAGGTGCAGCTGTTGGTGTACAGGGAGAAGAGCAGTGGAGAGAGAACACAACCCTGAGGAGCTCCAGTGCTGATTGTACGGGTGCTGGATGTGTATTTTCCCAGCCTCACTAGCTGCTGTCTGTCTGTCAGGAAGCTGTTGATCCACTGACAGACGGAGGTGGGCACGGAGAGCTGAGATAGTTTGGGCAGGAGGAGGTTTGGGATGATAGTGTTAAAGGCCGAGCTGAAGTCCACGAACAGGATCCTCACATAAGTCCCTGGTCTGTCTAGATGTTGCAGAACATAATGCAGTCCCATGTTTACTGCATCGTCCACAGACCTGTTTGCTCTGTAGGCAAACTGAAGAGGATCCAGCAAGGGTCCAGTGATGTCCTTCAGGTGGGCCAGCACCAGTTTTTCAAAAGACTTCATGACCACAGATGTTAGAGCCACAGGTCTGTAGTCATTAAGTCCAGTAATTTTGGGTTTGGGTTTCTTTGGGACGGGGATGATGGTGGAGCGTTTGAAGCTGGCAGGGACTTTGCACAGCTCCAGTGCTCTGTTGAAGATCAGTGTGAAGATGGGGGCCAGCTGGTCAGCACAGGATTTCAGACAGGCTGGTGTAACACAATCTGGGCCTGGTGCTTTTTTCCTTTTCTGCTTCCGGAAGACCTGGCGCACCTCGTCTTCGCTGATCTGAATTGCAGGTGTGGGGGAGAGGGGGGGTTGCTGGAGGTGTGAATGGTTGTGTGGAGAGGTGTTCAGGGCGGGTGTGGGGTGTTTTTTCAAACCTGCAGTAGAACTCATTCAGATCGTTGAATGTTGTTGATTCTCCACAGTGCTGGGGATGGTGTCTTGTAGTTGGTGATTTCTTTTAGACTTTTCCACACTGATGCCGAGTCACTGGAAGATAATTTAATCTTTATTTTTTCAGAATAATTCCTCTTTGCCACTCTGATCTCCTTTTCCAGTGTGTATTTAGCCTGTTTATACAAGACATTATCCCCCTTCCTGTAAGCATCTTCTTTGGCCTGACGGAGCTGTCTGAGTTTTGCAGTGAACCATGGTTTGTCATTGTTGTAGGTTAAATGAGTCCTGGTAGGAATGCACATATCTTCACAGAAACTGATATAAGATGTTACAGTCTCTGTGAGCTCGTCCAGATCGGTGGCAGCAGATTCAAAGACGCTCCAATCAGTGAGGTCAAAACAAGCTTGTAAATCCTGCTCTGCTTCATTAGTCCATCTTTTTACAGTCCTTAATACAGGTTTAGCTGATTTCAGTTTCTGCCTGTAGGTCGGTATTAGATGAACTAAACAGTGATCAGAGAGCCCCAAAGCTGCTCGTGGGACAGAGTGATATGCATTCTTTATTGTGGTGTAACAGTGATCCAATATATTACTGTCTCTGGTGGGACATGTGATGTGCTGTCTGTATTTTGGCAGTTCACGGGAGAGATTGGCTTTATTAAAGTCCCCGAGAATGATTAAAAAGAAATAGTCCGGGTGTTGTTGTTCTGTGTCTGTGATCAGATCAGCGAGTTTCTGTAAAGCGGAGCTCACGTGCGCTTGCGGAGGAATGTAGACACTGACGAGAATGAACGAGCAAAACTCCCGCGGCGAATAGAACGGCTTACAGTTAATGAAGAGCACTTCTAGATCTTTACAGCACATCTTCTTTAACACAGTTACATCTGTACACCACCTCTCATTGATGTAAAAGCATGTCCCGCCGCCGCGTGATTTCGCCGTTGATTCTGCGTCGCGATCTGCTCTGAACAGCTGAAAGCCCGGGAGACTCAACGCGCTGTCCGGAATGGCGTCTTTCAGCCAGGTTTCCGTGAAACACAGAGCAGCAGAGTAAGAAAAATCCTTATTTGTCCGGGAGAACAGAAGAAGTTTGTCAATTTTGTTGGGTAGAGAGCGTAGATTCACCAGATGGGTGCTAGGCAACGGCGTTCTGAATCCGCGCTGTCTGAGCTTCACGAGCGCGCCGGCTCGCTTCCCCCGTCTGCGCGTCCTGAAGCGCTTGATCAGCGCCACAGCTCCCCCGACAACAATGTCCAGCAAAACATCCGAATAGTCGAAAACCGGTGAAATATCGGGTGGTGTGTACTTCCGAATGTCCAGCAATTCGTCTCTGGTGAAACTGATTGCAGGGATATAACTAAAGACAGGACAAACTAACAAAAACATAAAAACAACTGCGGAGCATGCCACGGAGGCAGCCATCAGCGTCGGCGCCATCTTAAAGTATAACTATTGCAAATATACTTTAGGTACACTTTAGGGGTTACGGCTTAGGGGTTAAATATATGCATTAAAGACCGATATCATTCAATATCATATAGTCCGCATCCAATAGTAGGACCTTAAACACTTTTAGAGGCTTACTATAAGAATGTGCTTGTGCATTTGTGCACAAGTAGTACTCCAAATGCAGTTTAGTTATCATTTTTATATCACTTAGTCTCGAGCAATATGTCAGTACATATGTTAATAGATTTGAACGTACTTAGCATGAAATTAATTATTTTAAAAATATTACTTTTTTTACTAGGGTCTGCATATGAATTTTGTCTATTTAAGAACCAAAGAGGATCTAGGATTGACTAGGGTGCCTGACGAGGATTCATCCAATCTGTCGTCCATCACGCAAAAGTCTCCAGCACAGACTCCTAGACCTTTGCAGTGCTCATTGAATAACAAATAAGCAAATGTAAATTTCGGACAATCTTTGTTTGTTGCGTAATCATTCAGCATAGTAATACGCTGGCCAAATATGGGACCTGTGACCAAAATAAATCTACCTTCTGGGTCTCCGATTTGCATAATAATAGAGTGTGACCAAGTAAGAGACTGTTCATGTCTGATGTGTCTGACAAGTGTCTGATGGGCAAATTTTAACTACCAAGAACAAATAACAAAAAAAAAAAAAAACTGCATCCCCCCCCATCCCCGCTCTTTTCCCACCTGACAGAATCAACAAAATATCCCTGAACCTATGTCTCTGTACCCTGCTGCACTCAAGCAAAAACAGTTATACCTGCTACCAACATAAGTTTCAGTATCATACCTATTGGTCGACCGCTATATATCGCCAAGGCCGATATATCGGCCGATATTTGGCATTTTTCAAATATCGGCATTGGCCGATAAGTTTTTCTGTTTGGCCGATGTGTTCGAGGCGGGACATTTATTTTGACGGCGCTGAGAGCGCACAGTTCACACAGTGCTCACATTCTCCCTCTTGTTCGCCGTCGTCGTTAACAGTTCTGTCTAATATGAATAGAAGTCAGTCTAATAATTCGATAGAACTGTTAAACAAAGGAATTAAAATGTATTCAATGAGTATTATAACGATTGCTTTTATATTATTAGTAATAGAAAGGCAAACATTATAATACGTTCTTGTTTGCCGTCAGCATTCAGCAAATATGCATTTACATCATTTAAACAAATCTTTGAATGGCTAATGTAAGAAATGCTAAAGTTAATCTGCTCCATTAAAGGGGTCATCGGATGCGACATGCACTTTTACAAGTTGTTTGAACTGAAATGGGTGTTGGCAGTGTGTGTACACAACCACCCTATAATGATAAAGATCCACCCAGTGTTTTTTTTTTTAAATCTCGTTAACTCGTTTCCCCTTTCTCATATCAAGCCATTCTCAGATGCCTGTCTGTGTGACGTCACACAGATCCAGGCCCCTCCCACGATTGTTGACACTAGCATTTTACCTTAGACCTGCCCTGAGTGAGCTGTCATCAGTCCGCCATTGTTTCGATGCCGGAGCAGGAGTAGACAAGAATGGCTCATAAGAGATTGAGGTGTTCTGTTGTTGGATGTAATAACGAACATAGCAGTCATCATTTACTCCCGAAATCAGAGCCACTGAAGACACAGTGTATTACCTTTGTTTTTGAAGGGAATGCACCCCTGATCTACCTAAATGCGTTTATGTTAACACAAATCATTCGTGATCCAGCCTCACCTTCCGCGGCTAAAGAAAACAGTCTCATGAGAACGGCTCGTCACCCCAAGGAAGAGAGGGGCGGGTGAGCAGAGCTCATTAGCATTTAAAGGAACATGCACTAAAACAGGTTGCTGAAAACAGAGCTGATTTTGACAAGGTAAAAAAGGTGTTGTTTTACATTACCATTGAAAAATTGTAACCAATGTTTGTTATAGACTTTTCAATAAGACCCTATAGAATCATATCAACTAGTGAAAAATGGGCATCCAATGACCCCTTTAAAGTAAACATCATTATCTCGGAATACTCATATACAAAAAAATGGTAAAATGTATATAAAGTCTATTATATGGACTAACAGTCACATTTGTCATTCCAAACAGATTAGAAACAAACCCTGCAACCAAGGAAAATTAAAGTCCCTACGCCTTTATCACTTATCTTGCAGTCACTATGAACTCCTCCAACGCAGCCAGAGTACTGAACATGCAAAGCTCAGAATCATGAAGACAGCGCAACTTAGCGAGCTAAACAAACAACAGAACAATTTGAAATCGGCTAGAATATTTTTTTCCATGTCGAATTTCCAAAGTTTCCTTTTCACATCAACTGAGAGATCTTTAAAGAAGCATATCTGCTTGACCTGAGTATTTTGTAGGGCTGTCGCGATTCGTCGATTTTATTCGACTATTCGATTTTTTTAAATCCTCGACTTCATTTTGCTCGCGTCGACTAATTCTGAGTTCACACTGCAAAAAGTCGTCGGGTCACCGTGGTTTTCACACTGCACGACTATCTGAGGTAGCAGTCAGTCGCTGCTGTGTTCACATTGCACGATGGATCGGCGACAGGAGGTTACACACTGCATGACTTTACAATAGGAAGAATCGCAGACAACTCTGTCTGGTTCGTTTCACAACAAAACACACGCGAGAAGTGATAATGAAATAACGCGAGAACCTGTGTGCGTCAGACCGAAGTTCTCAATGCAAGACTGTAATTATTAAAATAATATATATATATATAGCTCGCAAATTGTCTGTGAGCTGATTTCCAGCTACAAGGAAAAAAAGAAAAAACTGATTATGCAGGAGGGAGATGCAGGGAACATGGATTGGGTGTTCTGCAAAGAGAGTTGGAGGTAAATAATTTTGCAGTAACTGTTATGCTGATGTTGTGGCTGGTCAAGCAAATGTTTGTGCTTGTTTCGGTATGATATAATTGTTCATATATCTATTAAAATACTGATATTCTGGTCTATAACTCCTCCCCAAACTTCCCTCTGCCCTGTATCTTTTTCTCTCATTGGCTGTAGGTCATCGCCGATGTAGTTTTCAGTCAGAAATCATTGCACACTGCGTGATTGTGAATCGCCGACAGCTCCAGATATTTTGCATGCCAAATATTTTCCCTCAGATCGCGTCTTTGATAATCCACACTGCGTGATTGAACGAGCACCGATTTGCCTCCGATTTCGTGCATTTGTCTGCGATTTTGCAAAACCTATCGGCGAGTGAATAATCGGGCTAAAATCGTGCAGTGTGAACTCGGCATAACCGGCAAAATACCGGAAGTGGCGCATTTCACAGGTGATAATGTATAAAACACATTATTAGACTTTTTCCCAAGGCTGCATGATATATTAAACCCATTTAAAAATAATTTAAGCACATAATTAAGCATATTGTGATTTCACAAATGCTAACTACGAGTTAATAAATAATTATATGCGCTGCAGTTCTAATAACAGTATATGCCGTTAATTATGACATATGTTAGGTTATTATATTCGTCCCACAGCGGCTCCTTTCACAGTAGTTCCACAGGTACTGTTATCATTTACATGTGTGGAGCATCTCAAACTCCATCTCGGCATAATCGGGTGAGTTTGGGTTTATTATACGTTCATCTGGAACGCAACTGCCCATTCATCGATATGTTAACTAACAGGATTACAGCGTCACAGTAATTTGTAAAAACAATCGTCAGGCCGTTGGTGCCCTCTGTAGTAATTTTTTATAATGCGTAATGTACGTTAGCTCTTTTGTTTATAATACATTATGTATTTTAAGTTTTGTTCAGTGAAACCATATGATTTCTTGCTTTTGATACTTTATTTGAACTAATTATTATTGCCTCATTGCTATTATATATGTATTTTAAGTTATTTTAAAGGCTATCGTTCACTTACATCTATTTTTATTACCACAAAAAAAATAATTATAATTATAGGGCACTATGAAATCCGTTTAATTTCCAAATTCATTTTTTTCCATTTTCATTTTCACTTTCCTATAACTTTTTAATGGTTAAATTAAATTTATTAATCAATAGCCTGTCTAATTGATGGAGTTTTACAGTTTTATCTTTACCAAATTCTGTTTTCCATTATTTTCTGGATTCCATTTTAATGGTTCCATAAAATTTTAATAATCAAAAGCATCGCCAATGAATTGATTTTATTACATTTATTATTTTTTTCAGAAATACTACACATTTACATTTTTTCTCCTAAATAAATTCTGGTAAATAATATTTCTGGTAAATACTCCTTTAAAAAGTGTTTTTTGATTGTAATTGTATTATTAGTAGACTAGAACACTTGGATATGTTGTCATTCTTACACTATTATACTGAACTTTGATTTCAGTGATTTGAGATGGACACTTGCTTCTTGCACTTTGTGTTGCACTTTACTTTTTGACTTTTGGATTTCATTTGGTTTAATGAGATATAGTTTAATAAAATATTCTCAAGTAAAATTGTTGATTTTTTGTGTGGGAAATTAATCGTTTGGATTAATCAATTAATCGATAAATTAGTCGATAGATTAATCGAAATAAAAAGAGTCATTACTGGCAGCCCTTTATCTGCCATTTTTTCAATCCTGCCTCAGATGCATTTCTGTCCTGTACGCAATATGACGCAGTTTCCAGCTTCCTTAAGCTGGATCACTTCGGGACATGCTCAGAAGCTTTCATAGTTCAAAACCACCATCAATTGTCCCAGCGGGTACTAAACACCCGTATTTAATTGCAATGTTTTCGCTAAGACCGAACATTTCTGCTGATGCAGTTGTGTCTTCTTTTTTCTGTGACACAATTGCAAAAAGTTTCATAAATTACTCAAAATGTTCAAGACAACCTGTTGCATGTATACAAGTTTTCTTTTTCTTTTCTTAATCGCATCTCTACTGTTGGCAACAATTCTATTCCATGTCCTGTGATCCAACACAGGGCAGACTGCTTATGTGACAACCTCAACCCAAAATATGATTTAACAAGGGAAAAAGTATAATATACTGCAAGCAGTGATTAACAGGGTTCAGCCGCTTTAAAGGCATTTAAGCACTAAAATATACATATATATATATATTACATATATTTAATAGTTTTGTAACCACCTAATTAATGATTTTTAAAAAAGCATTTTTGGCAAATCCAGGTAATTTATCATAGAAATATGATGTTTTTTGATGTTTATGACTGTTATAGCACCATCTCCCTAAAACTTTGCATGCTTGTTTAGAATCACCTGTCGCATGTGCTTACCAGTTTTCATGAAGTTTTTAGTTTTCCTTTAGGCTTTATAGGATTTTGGGTAAATTTGGATGGGCCCATTTTCTAAATGACCCCATTATAGCTTCTCAAAGGTAAATTTCAACTTTTTTTTTTTTTTGATAATTATTGACCTAGAGAGTCCAGAGAATTGTACTGCAGTTGTTGTTGTTTTTTTTTCTTCTCCAGATTGAGTGAAAAACCTAGGGCTCGTTTGCAAAAGTATTTATTTATTTTTTTTACATCTCAATCGTTTAACAAACGATTTGATTGACAGCAGTGGTTTTAGAGGCAAAGTTGTCCAGAATGAGGAGATCTATCATATGATATGAATATTGATACGAAAAACAGCGCAATGTACAATCGTTTACGGCCTTGAAAAATGCGATATCGCCCCCAGTGGCCACTTTCTTTCAAATTTATCACAGACCTGAGAGACAGGCTAACCAAGTTTTGTTCCGATTGGCCTTCGTTAACCTTGTCTAATAGGTGCTCAAACTTCATCAGTCAAAGGCGGACATGTTTTTTGAGATACGCAACTGTCCTTATAAACACTTGTGGCACTTTGGACCAAGACGGTGCACACCGATTTTCGTGTTGATAGGACAAATGGTTGCACACTTATAGCCATTTTTATGTTTGTTTCATTTAAGTGCTATGGGAGTGGCCAAGCTCTGTGGGTTTTCTTCCCCCCATCCCCCTCAGATTGAGCTCTTACATAAGTGTTCTGAGTTTGGTGAAGATATCTCATTCCGTTCATGAGTTATAGCCATTTTAGTAAAAGTGGCCCCACCCCATTCGAATGTTTTGGCGTCACTTTGTGATGGTGAGTCGAAAGTTCAACTTTTTTTTAAATAAATATTTATATTCACTCTCCAGAGAATCTTTCTGCTGTTTTGGTTCCTATCAAATGAAAAACCTAGGACTAGTTCGCAAAAGTATGTTTTTCAAAAACTTAAAAATACCTGAAGATCTGAGATGTCCGTTTTGTCTGGCGTGAGCCAAGGATTCCAACGACATAAGACAGTTGAGCCTGCGACTGAGTTATGAGCAATTTCGTACTTTTGATCGCTGCAGTGCTCCGGTCAGGCAGATTGGGGTGAGCCTTGGTCACGTGGTAGTGTGTACTGAGTACTATCATCCCTCCAAGTTTCAAGTCTCTATGACTTACGGTTTGGTCTGCACAATCAGTTTTACATGGAGATTGCTGATCCTTGGCCATTCTAACAATTACAATAGGGTTTCAGTGCTACATGTTGAACCCCTAAAAACCACTGCTCTGGCCATCACTATCCTCTTGCAATAGGACCAGCTGGATGGCAAAAAAAAGTACTAGTAGTACCTGGAATCAATACTACTATAATTGAGCAATCCTATGGGGGGGGGGGGGGGGGGGGTTTGTTGGGGGGGAAAACTACTACTACTAATTTGACAGAACACTGTAAAATTACAATACTGATTTATGGCTGTGTGAATCATAGGGCTATTATATTGGTGGACAATTGCTGGTATGTGTTGCGTTTTCAAATGCGCAGCACTTAGATGGATTTTGTGTGGACATGTTGAAACCACAAACAAGTGAAACCAAGCCATGCAATTCTGCTGTTGGGAAATTAAATGTAGTGACATGCCACATTTGTACCTGGCCCACTTGATGAAGTATGGCAGATGATTGAGCAAGTTGAAAGTGTAGAAAGAGTAGCGAGTGATCTCTGTAATCGTCCAAACTACTACGAACAAGATCACACTCTCCTCATTCTGAATCTTAGTGCATGTTTCAAATGAAAGAAAAAATAGTCAAATGTAAAAGCCAATTTAGAGCTTGTACACAGGTTAACAGTGAATAGTTACCATAATTCACACTGACATGCACACTGACCTGTCTGATGCTGTTTGTAACAAACCAAACCATGAATATCCGAGAACATACTTGGACCCCAGTCACAATTACAGATGTCCGCACAATTCCTTTAGCACACCAAAAATAACACCTGAAAATCTCTTTATATATCTGGAATTAAATGCTTATATAACACTTTCAAATGCAGTACATACCAATAGCACAGTGTCCAACCTGAAATAAAAACAGAAGTAATGAGCTAAGGACATTTCCTTTATAAAAAGAATGAGCACAATAAATGAAGACAGATTCAGAACACAGATGCAAGCATGCTAAAAGACACAACTCTTCAGTGAACCCGTTTTGATGCTGCATGCCTTTTTACCCAGTCCCATACATTATTAAATATCATTGATAACATTTCAGTCACCATATTTTAGCCAGTTTGTGGGTAATTTGCCTCATAATATTGCTTTTGGGTAACAGTTCCTCATTTTTTACAAAGTATTGTAAAAGCAACAAAAATGCAGACCATACTACATCGCCAGCATGTATATGTAACATTGAATGTGAGGCTCATATGAGATTATGGTATGGAATTAACCTTATTCTTTATTCCATAAGTTTAGAACACACTAACAGTACAACTGGAAGTAAACAACAGTCTGTCTTCTATATCTACTTCTATATATGCCTAGGCTGACTCAGAGGTAAGGTTACAATGCTTGAATGACAAGCACCATCTAATGGTCACACTTAACATAACACTTACATTCACTTGGATAGGCAATTCACTTGTCCAGCAATTTACAGTGAGTTGAGTGTTCATACACACAGCTTCATTTATTTAAAACTTCCACAGAGCTCATAATGAAGGCTGAATACCATTCAAAGGTAAGCATTACTATGCACTGCTCTCTTTAAATGGCAGAGGACTTGAAGTGAACACTCTGAAGGGTGCATGGCATTACTGTCTCAAATATGGCTATTTGCAATAACCCACACAAAGTCAAATGCTACTGCACCCTAACTTCTGAAGGATCTAAACGTTCGAAGAATCCAAACAAAGATAACAAAAACAAAATTGCTTGCTTGGCAGATAACAAAGTGTTGACTATTTTGGGTATCAAGCTAACATTGTGTCTGTGAGAAAGATTCCTGACATAGTTGAGGCATTGTTTAATTTGAATGTTAACTTGAGCAACCAAATATATGTTTGTAGCCGTTTAGATGTAGCAAAATGTTGTAGCAAAAAAATAAAGAAAGAGAGTCAAATCTCTGTGTCATATTTATTTGAATGTATCTGTGTCTTTTGTGTGGGGCTAAAAACACAATATTTCTCATTGGGTTTAAATACCAGGTTAAGACATCTTTCTAAAAAAAAAAAAAAAAATCATTTTTCAGAATGAACGATAAGGATGCACCACTCAAAATTATGTGATCATAAATGCCAAAGTCCCTTTGTGTGAGGATTAAGTTGCTAATTTTTTTTATTTGAAAGTAGTGTCACTTTCTTGCAAGTGTGTAAAAATGCAGTTTGTAATTCATCTAAATAAAAATTATTTTAATATGTAGAGTGAGGAACTCCAACATTTATAAAAAAAAAATTAAATAAATAGAATGTTCTCCCAATGATTAACCCAAGTGACCACTGGACTAAGGGACAAGTCAGTAAGTTTGAGAAGATCACATGACTAATTTTAGCAGGAATTAAGCCCACATATGGTTACCTGAGAGTAACTCATTCAACAACTGTTAATACAAAGAGTTCATCACAGGAGAAGGTTTTTGTTTTCCTTCAAGGTGGTGTCCATTAATCAATACACAAAATGATACTGCAAAATTTGAGTAAAATAAAGTGCATGTTTATATCACAATGGGGGTTAAAGGCAGCTGATCTTACCTCTAGTAGTGCAAATGTCTGGAAAAATTTAAGTGTCCTGGCTATATTTCTGTACAAGCCTTTATGGGTGCCTTTCTGAAGGTAATACCGGACCATGGCAACAGCCAATACAAGCCACCTGCAATAAAAGACCAATAAAATATAAATAAATAAAAACTTTGACTTTAACACCAAAACTAATTAAAAAGCCTATAATGTAAGGCTGTGCTTTTCACCTTATTTCCAGGTAAAGATACAGTTCATATACATTAAGTAGTTAGTCCCTTAAACCACACTTTTAAGCATGAAAGTCATTGCACAGGATAATAAAAAAAAATCTAAGTGAAGTTGCGATTCTGAACATTTAAAATGCATTAACTATAAAAGTAAAATTCAAAAACATACTACAGT
Organism: Sinocyclocheilus anophthalmus; assembly: GCA_018155175.1. NCBI lineage: Eukaryota > Metazoa > Chordata > Actinopteri > Cypriniformes > Cyprinidae > Sinocyclocheilus > Sinocyclocheilus anophthalmus. Next base: position 148,581 of record JADLZN010003412.1, read on the forward strand.
TAAAATCAGGGGCGTAGATTACGCGGGGGACATGTCCCCCCCACTTTTAATATCACATAAATTCGTCCCCCGCACTTTTTCGGGCAAGTGTGTTCGCAAAGAGGTTTTCAAGAGCAGGTGTGAATAAATATAGATTTAAATTCAAAGAGACAGGATAGTCTGTGCATAATCTGATGTTTTATTCGGACCCAGAATAAGGCGATATGACATCGCGGAGTGCTAAACACAGTGTATGTTTCATTCATACTCGAAACCGGAGGCACTCTCGCGCAGAAAGTCGTACCAGGAAATTCCTAATATGGACAAAAGCGGTCAGCTATCGCTGTATGAAAACAGTTGTTTTCACAGAAAACCGAAACGTTTGGAAACGTGAAGACATTAAACATACGATTGCGACAATATATGGTTTATTTGTGTTTGTCAAGTCATCTCCAGGTAATAAATAAAGTATATGAACAATGCCGTGCTAATTGACATAGCATATAGAAACTATTCTGCCTTATTATGTTATAAAAAAGTGTTAGGCTCTTCAATATTATAATAATTATATTAGTACATAATTTACTAATAGTATATTAGTAAATATTATTATTGGTATTGTCCAGCCAGTTACGATTTCTAAGCCCATTAAAGCTAGAAATTGAGAATACTAAAGCTTGAAACCAGTCAAAAGTTTTGAACAGTAAGATTTTTAATGTTTTTTTAAAGAAGTCTCTTCTGTTCACCAAGCCTGCATTTATTTGATCCAAAGTACAGCATAAACAGTACAATTTTGAAATATTTTTTACTAGGCTATTTTAATAATTGTTTTCTAATTTGATATATTTTAAAATGTAATTTAGTCCTATGATGCAAAGCTTTTCCAGCAGTCATTACTCCAGTCGCACAATCCCTTCAGAATCTTCTGATATTCCGGATTTGCTGCTCTAAAAACCATTTATTATGATTAGATGTTTAAACGATGAATATGAATTTTTTCCGGTTTCTTTGATAATAGAAATGTTCAAAAAAGAAAAAGAACAGCAGTTAGGACTTATTTGAATAAAATATTTTGTAACATTATAAATGTGTTTTATCATCACTTTTGATCAATTTAAAGCATCCTTGCTAAATAAAAGTGTTCATTTCTATAATTTATTTTCTGACTCTAAGCTTTTGAATGGTATAGTGTATACTGTTACAAAAGCTTTTTATTTCACATACATACTGATCTTTGGATCCTTCTATTCATCAAAAAATCCTGAAAAAAATTACTCACTGTTTTTAAATATTGATTAATAATATACAAATATAATAATAAAAAAAAGTTTCTTGAGCAGAAAATCAGCAATATTAGAATGATTTCTGAAAGATCAAGTGACACTGAAAACTGGAGTAATGATGCTGAAATTCAGCTTTGATCACAGCAATCATTTAAAAATATATTCAAATAGAAGCAGCTATTTTAAATAGTAAAACAAAATCACAATATTACTGCTTTTTGGCTGTACTTTGGCTCAAATACTGCAGTCTTGGTGAGCAGAAAGAGACTTTTTTAATAAAACCTTAAAATCTTACTGTTCAAACCTGCTGACTGGTAGGTTTTATAGATTACGAAATATTAATATTGTAATGGTTAATATAGATATATTCTATTATATATATTATATATTATATATCTATATATATATATATATAATATATAATATATATATATACACACACACATAACATTTCGTCCCCTCACTTCTGATATTATGGCTATGCTCCTGGTTAAAATTATAGAATAGCCTACTTAACATGTGTTTTAGTACGTTGGTCGACACTTCTTTTTCACAAGAATATGCCCTTTTAAGTCCACACTGGTTTAGAACACGCAAGTTATGTTGAATTGAAAACCGCTTCACTGCGCTTTCATTACAATTATCCCGTCTTTCACTTTTCCTAGTTGCAGTTTGTCTGTCGAGCATTTCGCCATGCCGGGCCAGAGTTTCAGTGTCAGCGCTAAACATATCACTGTGACAGTTGAGGAGACGGGGACGACACGTGCAGTTCAGTCAACCGTATTAGGAAAGGCTGAGCACGCTTCGGTAGCTGTGAAGAATATTCCTGTAACTTTGTAACAGCTGACCCTTTATAAAACAAAACTATCAATTATGTACACGCACTGTGAGTGTTTAACGTAATAGTCTATCTTGAAGCTTCTAAAGTTGTCTTTGGTAACCTAACAATCGAATGATTTACAATGGTCACACTATAAACAGACACACGGCTGCATTCAGCAAGTACATTAAATAAAAGCAGTTCAAACTTAAACTTTCACCAGCAAGTACCCAGCTGTCATGGCGATATTGTAGAACGTGAGCCATGCCGTTGCGATGGTGCCTTTCGTCCGCTTCTTGTTGTTGGTTTCTTTCTCCTCAACAGTTCCGTCCTCCTCGCCAGACGCCATGGTACCGGTTACAGACTGCGAAAGTCACAAAAACATTGCGCCAGCACCAGGGGCGCAACTGCACATTTGCCGAGGGGTATGCAAGATCAGTGTTGGCGCCCCCCTGTATTCTAGTAGCCTCTATCACTAAAAACCCCCCCCCCCCCCGCGCATAAAACGTGCTGCAAGTCAAGAGCCCATTACTAGCTTGTGCATGGAAGGATACACACTCATCAGGAGTGAAAAAAAGTGACAAAGGTTTGAACCCCCTTCCCCATTTTTTAAAACCATAGGGAAAAAAGTTAAAAGTAAAAACAGGGGGGGAAAAAGAAAGAAAAGTGTGTCACATTACATCCCCTTTAACTCCTGATGGCAGACCCCAGACAGTAGAACACATTTTTATTTTTTTTTATTTTCAAACACATGTATTATTGCACACTTTTTAGTTAGTTAATTTGAATATATATATATATAATATAATATATAATCATTTATCGATTATATATATATATAATTGGCCTCAAAATTATTAATATTTTTGCAGAAGAAACGAGATTAAGGGTAAAAAAAATTTTTTAAAAAAAAAAAAAAAAGAAAATTTTTTTTTATATGTAAAATTTATTTTTAAAAACATCTGCTTTTTTTTTCAATTTTTACTTAAGAGATCATTCATGGAAAATTTGCAGCTAAGTGGAAGATTTTTGCCAAGATTTCACCTGGTATAAAAACAAATTATATTAAAATGAATGTCACGATTCCAACTATGACCACTAGATGGCAGCAGAGGATCATTTATTGTCTCCTTTATCATTTCCACTCTGTAATATAGTTCTTTTCACGTGTTTTACTAATGGATTTATATTTAGACATTATAAAATCACTATTATAACATTTTAAAAATCGCCTCTTTGTCAAAGTTCAGCATTGTTTTATACTAAGTATGAAGTAGCAAGAGTTTTCAACTCATTGAATCTACATGAATTACACAGATGGCCTATTTTGAATTTACACCGGCAATTTTCAGTGAAAAGTGGCTAGTTTGTATCCTTGTTTTCAATCTTAGTTTCTCTCAAATGTAAATCAAATGCCCATTCACAAACATGTGTTTCCGCCATTGCACCATTGCTTGTTCTCCATCATTGCATAGGCCCACTCATTGATGAGACATGCAGATAACTATAGTCAACCTTCACTGAATTTTATATAATCAATGAACACTGAAAAAGGTATCAGTCAGTGTTTAACATTCTATTAGTTGTCAAAATGAATTAATTGCAGCCCTTTTGGCATAGCTGCTGAAACAGTTCTACTCAGCCATCATTGAGTCTGTCCTGTGAACTTCAATAACTGTCTGGTTTGGCTCAGCTGCAAAATCAGACATTAGAAGACTACAGAGAACGGTTCGGACTGCTGAAAGGATTATTGGTGCCCCCTGCCTACCCTCCAAGAACTGTATACATCCAGAGTGAGTAAAAGGGCTCAGAAAATCACTCTGGATCCATCACATCCAAGCCATCTCCTATTTAAACTTTTGCCATCTGGTCGGCGTTACAGAGCACCGAATACCAGGACAGCCAGGCACAAGAACAGTTTCTTTCCCCAGGCAATCTACCTCATGAATAGTTAATGTTCTCCCATTGTGCAATTACAGTACAGTATGTGCAATAACCCTATACTTATCACCCTAAACCCCAGTACATCCCTACAACTTATTTTATTCTATTCCTATTCAATCTATAGCACACCTGTACATACAATTGATTTTATTATTTATAATATAAACCCGATTCCAAAAAGGTTGGGACACTGTATAAATTGTGAATAAAAACAGAATGCAACGATGTGGAAGTTTCAAATTGCAATATTTTATTCAGAATACAACATAGATGACATATCAAATGTTTAAACTGAGAAAATGTATAATTTTAAGGGAAAAAATAAGTTGATTTTAAATGTCATGGCATCAACACATCTCAAAAAAGTTGGGACAAGGCCATGTTTACCACTGTGTGGCATCCCCTCTTCTTTTTATAACAGTCTGCAAACGTCTGGGAACTGAGGAGACAAGTTGCTCAAGTTTAAGAATAGGAATGTTGTCCCATTCTTGTCTAATACAGGCTTCTAGTTGCTCAACTGTCTGAGGTCTTCTTTGTCGGATCTTCCTCTTTATGATGCGTCAAATGTTTTCTATGTGTGAAAGATCTGGACTGCAGGCTGGCAATTTCAGTACCCGGATCCTTCTTCTACGCAGCCATGATGTTGTAATTGATGCAGTATGTGGTCTGGCATTGTCATGTTGGAAAATGCAAGGTCTTCCCTGAAAGAGACGACGTCTGGATGGGAGCATATGTTGTTCTAGAACTTGGATATACCTTTCAGCATTGATGGTGCCTTTCCAGATGTGTAAGCTGCCCATGCCACACGCACTCATGCAACCCCATACCATCAGAGATGCAGGCTTCTGAATTGAGTGCTGATAACAACTTGGGTTGTCCTTTTCTTCTTTAGTCCGGATGACATGGCGTCCCTTTTTTCCAAAAAGAACTTCAAATTTTGTTTCGTCTGACCACAGAACAGTTTTCCACTTTGCCACAGTCCATTTTAAATGAGCCTTGGCCCAGAGAAAACGCCTGCGCTTCTGGATCATGTTTAGATATGGCTTCTTTTTTGACCTATAGAGTTTTAGCCGGCAACGGCGAATGGCACGGTGGATTGTGTTCACCGACAATGTTTTCTGGAAGTATTCCTGAGCCCATGTTTTGATTTCCATTACAGTAGCATTCCTGTTTGTGATGCAGTGCCGTCTAAGGGCCTGAATATCACGGGCATCCAGTATGGTTTTCCTTGACCCTTACGCACAGAGATTGTTCCAGATTCTCTGAATCTTTGGATGACATTATGCACTGTAGATGATGATAACTTCAAACTCTTTGCAATTTTTCTCTGAGAAACTCCTTTCTGATATTGCTCCACTATTTTTCGCCGCAGCATTGGTGGATTTGGTGATCCTCTGCCCATCTTGACTTTTGAGAGACACTGCCAATCTGAGAGGCTTTTTTTATACCCAATCATGTTGCCAATTGACATAATAAGTTGCAAATTATTTTTCCAGCTGTTCCTTATATGTACATTTTTTTTTCCGGCCTCTTATTGCTACCTGTCCCACTTTTTTGGAATGTGTAGCTCTCATGAAATCCAAAATGAGCCAATATTTGGCATGACATTTCAAAATGTCTCACTTTCAACATTTGATATGTTATCTATATTCTATTGTGAATAAAATATAAGTTTATGAGAGGGCACGTGCCCCCTCAGATTTTCAGTAGCCCCTCACTGCAGAACAAAAATCCAGGGGGAGGGGTTGGATCCACATCTAGGGGGTGAAGATAGGTGGGTTTAGGTAGAGTGGTAGTTTAGGGTGGATATGGGTGGGTTTAGCAGAGGTTAAATTGGAATTTGTTATGTGTGGTGGGGGGTGGGGGGGCTCTAGGTTATCGAGTTTTAATTATATAATATATATATAATATATATATGTTGTTGTTTTTTTTTTGCAAATATGATTTATTCTGAAGCAATATTCTTATCAGTTTTCTATCAGCTGTGACATAAATCTGCGTGTTTTTTTTTATATTTTATCCAAGGGCATTTTTTTTTTACCATTTATAGAAGGAATTTTCCCACTAATCTTATTAATACTTTCATTTCAGATTCTTAAATTTGATCTATAAATTCAGTTATAATAATGTGATTATCTATACGTTTTCAAATTAAATAATTTACACTGAAAACTACAACTGCATTAAATAATATTATGAGATTATTTTAAATATTTTTGAACATACAAACTAGAATTGATGGTGGAAATGATACTTTTCAACTGAATTAAAACGCCAGTAGGTGCCAGTAGTGAGCGTTTATTGAGTGAGTCATTGAGTCGTTCATTCAATACGATTCGTTCAAATGGCAGATTCATCAGATGTTTATGCATAGGCTAATGAAACTTTGACTCAACCGTTTCGTTTTAAAACACGGAATCAATCAGCAATGAATTGGCTGTTTGCTGTGAGGTGCGCTGTGTTTCTGCCTAAAATGCAAGTGACCTAATATTATTGTATTTGCTTATTGAACTGTTTATAGAACTATTAAACAGTCGTAAATGGTGAAAACGTTGTGATGTTGCTTAACTAACTGTATTTTAAATATGAAAAATTTCCATTTTTAATTTTTACCTCAGGATGCTGAGTTTCTTAGTGTTAATAATACTACTACTACTAATAATAACAATAATAAGTTTAATTTATATAGCGCCTTTCCCAAGCTCAAGGACACTGCACAATGACAGAAGCAAATACATTACTACATACATGTACAAGACATTTTCCAAGTCCAGAACATGTGGTTAGTTGCATACCACAGTAATAATACAGAATCATAATCACAATCACAAAGCATCCAAAATAAAATAAAAAAATAAACATATAACCGGTAACATTAACATGAATTATAACAGTAATATTGGTAACATATAGGTTTTGGTTTTAGACTTAAATTCTTGTAGTGTGGTTATTGTCCGAGAGACAGGCCCTGTGTTCCAAAGTTTGGGAGCATAGCAGACAGATCTACCTCCCATAGATAATAGGCGAAATCTCTGAACACAAAGAAGTTCATCTCCAGATGATCGACGTGGACGAGAGGGAATGTATGGAGAAAGCAGGTCAGAGAGATAGGTAGGTGCAAGACCATGGATTAAAGGTAAGCAGAAGAATTTTATAGAGAGATGGAGCGTACTGGTAATCCGGAAAAAAGAGCGTTGCAGTAATCAAGGCAAGATGTGATTAAAGCATTTACTAGTAATTCAGCATCTTTTGGACTGATTAAGGAACAGAGTTTGGCAATACAGCGAAGTTGAAAAAATGCAACTTTGGAGAGCTTACTAATATAAGCATCTAGATTTAGAGAAGAGTCGAGAATGATACCTAAGTTTTTAACTGTGGCAGATGGGATAATTGATGTGGCTTCGAGGTCAAATCTAGGGGCATTTGTTATGTTTTTTATTTCAGTTGGGGGCCCGACAAGTAAGATATCTGTTTTAGTCAAATTAAAAATGAGAGAGTTGGAGCTAAGCCAGGTCTTTAACTCACTGACACATGACAACAGAGATGCAGTCTGGTGGAGAGAGTCAGGTCGGCAGGAAGTGTATATCTGAATATCATCGGCATAGCAGTGGTACTGTAGACCGTGGCGGCGAATAATTTGTCTGAGGGGTATAATATAAACAATAAATAATAATGGCTCTAGGACTGAGCCCTGTGGCACACCCTGTTTAAGAGGGACAGAGGGAGATTTATAGTTATGTATGGTGATGTAATATTGTCTGTCCGTCAAATATGAGGAAATCCAGGATAACGCCGTTCCTGAGATGCCAATCTCTGAGAGGCGCACGAGTAATAGTTTATGAGAGCTGAGATCGAGTAGTAGAAGTATAGAAAGATTGCCCGAATCACCAGAAAGGAGTAGGTCGTTTATAACCCTTACTAGAGCAGTTTCAGTACAGTGTTGTGAACGAAAACCTGACTGAAACATATCAAAGAGTTTATTGTGAGCTAGAAATGACTGCAACTGAGTGGCAACAACATTTTCCATGATTTTTGAAACAAACGGTAGGTTGGAGATTGGGCGACAATTAGTGTAATCAGTTGGGTCTAGATTTGGCTTTTTAAGAATAGGAGTAACAGCAGCAGTTTTAAGTGAAACTGGAACAGTGGCAGAAGTAAGAGACATGTTTACAAGATGTGAAATTGGAGCAGAAATGACAGAGGTGCAGTGTTTCAAAAGGTGTTTCAGCCCGGCAGGAAGAAGAAGTGGATTTCAATATTATTTCACTAATTGAGGTTGGATTAGACCTCTTATTAGATTAGATCGTTTTGATTTCTCCTGGAGAGGCTGTGAGCCTCGCCTCAGCAGTGCAATCTTACACTGTCAATAGATGCATTATATACAGTAGCTTATATAATATTTTTCGCCACTTACTCTAATCATGTTACTTGTCTGGCATTAATGAAGTGTTAATGTCGAGCCCTGGAGTCTATGTGCGCCCCGGACGGCCCCGGACCAATTTAAAGGGGTCATATTATGCGATTTCAATTTTTTCCTTTCTCTTTGGAGTGTTACATGCTTTTGGTGCATAAAGAAGATCTGTTAAATTGCAAAGACTAAAGTCTCAAATCCAGAGATATACTTTATAAAAGTTCAGAGTCAGCCACGCCTACCTAAAACGGCTCGTTCTAACACGCCCCCACATACCTACGTCACTATGTGGGAAGATTTGCATAACGCCGCCCAAATGTTCACGCAAAGAAAGAAGGCGTAACTTTTATTCTCGCTGTAGTATTGTTGTTGCCGCTGCCATGTCGTGAAGGCACTGTGTGATTCGTTGTGAAAGCGAAACTATTTTGTTTGAACTTCCAAAAGAGGATGATATCTGCTTTGTCATGCCTGGAGCTGATCCATGTTGGTTGCTGAGGGAATACATCAACTTCGCGTTGTGGATCTCCGGATCGGCTTTCACCATGGACGAAACGGAGTCCAGCCCGTTCGCACATGTGGTTTCCGCAAGCCCACTGGACGCTCCTTCGTCGAATCTGCTACCTCTGCTCACTCTAGCCCTCCGGCCGTTCCTCACTTTATCCCCCGGCCTCTGCTCACTCTCACACATGCCGTGTGTGATGCTGTTTTTCGTTGTGAAAGCAAAACTATTTTGTTTGGCCTTCCAAAAATGGACACGACTAGAAATCAGTGGTTAAGTTGTATTTACAATACTGTTCCAGAACACTTCAACCCAAATATTCAGATGTGTCCAGCGCAATTCATGGAGGACCGTTTCCTGATCCTGGAAGAGTAGACTACAATGCCGCTGTTCTGACTCAAAGACTGTAAGTACGTTTTATATTTAAAGATTTTTAATATTTTATATATTTAAAGCGAGTTTTTTGGGTAGTGTAGAGTAGGGCTTGTTGTTTGTCATTTCTCCGATCACAAATGCAGACATGATTTTATGTTTACAATGCAACGCAACGCGTAAAAAGACAGTATAAGTCATTATACTCCATAATTATGTCCCCACTGGATGCAACGAATGCCTCGTTTATAATGGGTTTTCATGTTTTTGAATCATCGCTCCGGCCGGACAGGCATCATCACCATATGGTAGGGTCATAACATTTCCGTCACACGCTTGAGGTATTTGGCCAATCACAACGCACTGAATAGCACACCTCGCTTTTTCAGACCGATTAGCTTTGTAAAAATTGACGCGTTTCAGAAAGGTGGGGCATAGAGGAGAAACAATAATGTACAGTATGTGGAAAATTATGTGTTTTTTTAACCTTAAAGCGCATAAACACATTTCATTACACCAAATACACAAAATAATGTTATTTTTAATCGCAATGTAACAGCATAATAATGCAAGAAGGCCTACACACTTCTAAATGACAACAAACTTTTAATTTTAAGAATATTTAGATCATGGAAATTAAGTATCAAAATATTAAATACCTAAAAAACTTGAATAAATAGTAAATAAAAATTTTCTAACAAAAAGTAACAAGTACAAAATAAAGAAAAATGCACTTTTATGGATATTTTTCCATCTACAGATTTTTCCCGGACCTTCTTTTGTCTGTAAATTAAGGGTGTACACTATTGCTGAAAAACACAATCCCTACTTATCAGTCAGATGTCCGTATGCAAAAAGGCACAGATCCCTAAACAAGGCCATATCTTTAGATTAAACTTTTTTGTAGAAGCATTTTTTTACATTTGAACTAGCACCTCATGACTACACCACGTTATGTACGAGAAGCTGCAAAAGACACTGGCGCAAGTGGAATGTAAAAAAACACGGTGACATGAATTTTTAAGTAAATATAATGGGCGATATATTGCGTCACCAAAAATTATTGAAGTCATGTACATATATTGCGCGATAAGTCGATATATTGATTATTGCGACAGGCCTTTTTTGGCATTTTTTAATTTATCAGCATTGGCCGATTGTGCTGCAAATTAGGCAGATTTATAGGCAGGCGCATCTGCGGGCAGCTAAGCGTTGTTGCGGAACACCGGAGAATCTCTCTCTGGCTGCGTGAGAGACAGAGCAACTCACATCTGCAGCCGCTTCTTGTTCACACACAGCTTCAGCTAATGATGGCAGGGCAAAACAGACCGTTTAAAGCGTAATTACGTTTTACCCTACTAGAATTGATGCCGGAAAGTTATCATATTCATAAGTGCAACAAGTCATTTGCATGTGAAAATAGAAACATGCAATTCAGACGAAACTTTCCTCATGAAATGTGTGTGCAGGTCCGACAATAGCATCCACGATGTCATCGCTCGTGGCCAGCGCACTCTTAAGCAATTATGAGCAGCAAACTTTTAATTTTGTTATCTCTTGGCCATTTGACTTATAGCAGTGTCCAGTGTTTTCCCATACATTGAATTATTACTTCGTTGAATAAACTGAGCACTGCATGTTTCAAAATTAAATGCAGCACTGGTGTTTTTATATGAATGTATCTTTGAAAAGAACCGACCGTCTTAAGAAAAGCTTCAATGTCATTTTAATGCCTGATAAAGTAGCGTTTGTGAGCGCAGTGCTTATTTGATTACAGCCGTTACCTCCCACCCCTTTACCGGGGAAACCGCTGTATTTCTGCCGCTCTAAAGCGCCTCCTGCTGGCAGAGAAGGAATTTGCATTTGCCATTCTGTGGGAACACTGGTGTCTGTCAACAAAGCATAAACAAAACATGCTTCGACTGTTTTGATACGGTGCTTAAGTTTTGAGCCATGTATTATTACTCTGAATTAGGCTACTACTACTATTACTATCTTGTACCCTGTGTTACGTGCTTGGATTGTTGTTCCCTCCCCTTTTGTTACTGGTTGCTGTATTTCTCCCCTTGTTTATGTCACCTTTATTTATAAGCGCTTTTAACAATACAGATTGTGTCAAGCAACTGAAACAGCATTAATTAGGAAATAGTGTCAATAAGGCAAAATGACAATAGTAAACACTAATTTTTCAGTTAAGACAGTTCATCATTGAATTCAGTGAATTCAACATCCAGCTCAGTTTAAATAATAACTTTGCAATTATGTCAACGATAACGCCGGAAATGAAGTGTCCCCAACTAAGAAAGCCAGAGGCGACAGCGGCAAGGAACCAAAACTCCATCGTTGACAGAATGGAGAAAAAAACCTTGGGAGAAACCAGAATCAGTCGGGGGGGCCAGTTCTCCTCTGATCAGACGAACCAGCAGTACGGAAAAATAAATTTTAAGATGTAATAAAACAGACGATGAATCATATTAACAGCAATTATTATATGATGCCATCAAACTTATAGCAAAATGTGGTAGTTCTGTATGTTGTTTCCGGGTTGAGCAGCATCTGAGGTCCGTCTGGCGGGTTGGCATCATCTCTTCTCATGTTGTTCTGGATCAGACTGAAGTACCAGTGATGTCAATGTGGCAATTGTTTTGTGCAAAAACCAAGAACAAATAGCGATATAAGTAGCGTAGCTCCCGTTCCAATGTAAAGCTAATTCCAGCTTTTGGGGGAGCCAATATGAAACCGCTCTACCTTTTTTAGTGGACTTTGCTATCCTAGGTACTACCAAGAGTCCAGAGTTTTGTGACTTTAGGGAGCGTGATGGATTGTAGCGTTGTAGAAGACTAGTTAGGTACGCAGGACATACCCATTAAGGGCCTTATAGGTATGTAATAATATTTTGTAACTGATATGGTACTTAATAGGTAGCCAGTGCAGATACTGTAAAATTGGGGTGATATGATCATATTTTTTTTTGACCTGGTAAGGACTCTAGCTGCTGCATTTTGGACTAACTGTAGCTTGTTTATTGAATATGCTGGACAACCACCTAGCAGTGCATTACATAGTCCAGTCTAGAGGTCATGAATGCATTAACTAACTTTTCTGCATCAGAAACAGGTAACATGTTTCGTACCTTGGCAATGTTTCTAAGATGGAAGAATGCTGTTTTTGTAACATGGAAAATATGATATTCAAAAGACAAGTTGCTATCTAATAAAACACCCAGATTTTTGACTGTAGAGGAATTAATAGTACATCCGTCTGTTGCAAATTGTAATCCAAGAGATTCTGTGTACTGTTTTTTTTTTTTGGTCCAATAAGTAATATCTCTGTATCTCCGAATTTAATAGGAGAAAATTATTGGTCATCCAGTCTTTTAAATTTTTAACACACTCTGTTTGCTTAGATAATTTAGAAGTTAAATCTGTTCTTGTTGAGATATATAGTTGAGTATATTCGGCATAACAGTGGAAACTAATCCCCTTTTTTTCTAATAATATTACCAAGGGGCACATGTATATCGAAAATAGCAGAAGACCTAGGACAGATCCTTGTGGCACTCCAGATTTTACTAGTGATAATTGAGATGACTCCCTATTTAAATTAACAAAATGGTAGCGATCGGACAGGTAGGATCTAAACCATCTTAAAGCCTGCCCTTGAATACCTGTATAGTTTTGTAATCGATCTATGAGTATGTCATGATCTATAGCAGCAGTGGCAAACTCCGGTCCTGAAGAGCTGCAGTCCTGCAGAGTACAGCTCCAACCCTAAAACTCACCTGCCTGTAGCTTTCTAGTAACCCTTCAGACCTTGATTAGCTTATTCAGGTGTGTTTAATTAGGGTTGAAGCAAAACTCTGCAGGGCTGCAGCACTCCAGGACCGACATTCGACACCCCTGATCTATAGTGTCGAACGCAGCACTAAGATCAAGTAAAACTAGCAATGAGATGCAGCCTTGTTCTGACGCAAGAAGCAAGTCATTTGTAATTTTAACAAGTGCAGTTTCTGTGCTATGGTGGGGCCTGAAACCTGACTGAAATTCTTCATAGAGATCTTTTTTTTAGGAAGGAGCACAATTGAGCAGACACTAATTTTTCTAAAATTTTAGACATAAATGGTTGATTTGAGATGGGTCTGTAATTTGCCCATTGTAATTTGGATCTAGTTGTGGTTTCTTAATAAGAGGCTTAATGACCACCAGCTTGAATGGTTTTGGGACATGACCTAAAGACAACGACGAGTTAATATTGAGAAGCGGTTCTTCTGCTACAGGTAACAACTCTTTCAGTAATTTAGGGGGTACAGGATCTAACAGGCATGTTGTTGTTTAGATGCAGTGATAAGTTTATTTAGCTCTTCCTGTCCTATAGTTGTAAAGCACTGCAGTTTATTTTTGGTGCGATGAATGAAGCTGAAGTAGTTTATGCTGTAGAATCTACATTTGTTATTGTTTTTCTGATGTTATCTATTTTATCAGTGCAGAAATTCATAAAGTCATTACTATTACACTGTGAGGGAATATTTAGATCGGGTGCCGTCTGGTTATTTGTTAATCTAGCCACTGTGCTAAATAAAAACCTTGGATTGTTTGGGTTATTTTCAAGACATACTGTTTTTCTATGCAATTCTAAAAACTTCCAAGTTAGTGTTTCTCCATTTGCGCTCAAGACTACGAGTTTCTTTCTTGAGAGAATGGTATTACTGTTGTACCATGGCGCAGTGCGTTTTTCTCTAACCTTTTTCAATTTGATGGGGGCAACAGTTTCTAATGTATTAGAGAAGATAGTGCCTATGTTGCTAGTTATTTCGTCTAGTTAATGTTTACTTATTGGTACACAGAGCAGTTGATATAAATCTGGCAGGTTATTTGTGAATCTGTCTTTAGTGGTTGGAACAATAGTTCTTCCTGGATGATAACGCGGAGCCATGTAGTTAATATTAGTAATACGCAGAATGCACGATACAAGGAAATGTTCAGTAACATCATCACTTTGAGGTACGATATCTATATCAGTAAGATCAATTCCATGCGATATAATTAATAATTATGATTAAAACGATGAGTGGGCCCGTTGACGTTTTGCTTGACTCCAAAAGAGTTTATTAGTTAAACGCAAGTCCTAATGCATCATTTATATAATCAATGTGAATGTTAAAATCTCCGACAATTAACACTTTATCAACAGTAACCAATAGGTCTAAGAGGAAATCTGCAAATACTTTTAGGAAATCTGTATACGGCCCTAGTGGTCTATACACAGTAGCCAGAGCAAGAGATTAGATAGATTTCTTTTGCATATCTGACATTGTAACATTAAGCATTAGTATTTCGATTGAGTTAAACCTGTATCCTGTTTTCTGGGTAACATTTAGAATATCACTATATATTGTTGCAAAGCCGCCGCCACGACCAGTCTGACGGGGCTCATGCTTATAACAGTAGCTTGTGAAGTAGACTCATTTATACCAATATAATCATTTGGTTTTAGCCAGGTTTCAGTCAAGCAGAGTACATCAAAACTATTATTTGTGATCATTTCATTTACAATAACTGCCTTGGGTGAGAGTGATCTAATGTTTAGGAGCCCAAACTATAAAAATGTTTTTTGTTCATTTATTTAAAATTTTTCTGGTTTTATCATGATCAGATTTTTTTCTAGATCCTGCATAAAATTTAATATTTTGACTTCATTATTCTGGGAACAGACACAGTCTTTATAGATTGTACAGCGCAAGTACTTCTATCATTTAAGTGGGTATAACAAAAGCCATCATAGCAGTTATTTTAGAATTGGCTTACTAGTCATATGGAGCAAAGCGTCCTGGAGATGTTGTCCTACAGGAGTTCCGCTCCGACTCTGCTGGGATGCAGGCCATCAGCGCGAAAAGCCTAGGACGCTCCCAGAAAAGATTCCAATTATTAACAAAGAGCAGTTTCTGTTCTTTACACCATGACAATAACCATTCATTTAAAGCAAAAAGTCTACTTAACCTTTCGTGTCCTCGTCGATACGTCAATATAATACTGAGGTAAGCTCTGGGGGAAGGCACGAGGCACTAGGCACGAGGCCCTAAAGATTTAACAATATCAGTGGCAGGAGGTAAAAGACTCTCCATGATTCTTCTTACTCTTTGTAAGTCAGACACAGAAGAGTCATCAAGAAGTAATTCAACATTACAGTGCCAAGTGTCGTAATCAGATTCATTACTGGGCTGGGGAATTCTCCCTGAGAAAGGGCGGAGCTTAATTACAGCAGTGGATGGAGTTGCCAAAGCGACTTCACTTTTGACAATATGCTCAACAATAACTTTCTGCACCTCAGCTGGATTGAGTTGAATGTGACTCAGTACCTGACAACCATTTTTCAGACCTAGGCAAGTCATCTTGATCAAGTGTTGGCACATTGGGAATGTAACTAGGACTCTGGACATTCATCTTGGAAGCATTCTGCTCTCTGATGGAATTGAGCTCATCAGGTGCAGGCTTGTCTTCATCCATCTCGTCTTGAATTAAGGAGCTCAAGATCTGAGAGAGTTCTTCTTGTAACAAAGCATTGAAGGATTTTCCACTTTGCTTAGCAATGGTATTCAGGGTGAATAAGTAAGAGGTTGTAGCACCAGAACTCTCCTTGCAAGAGTAGACATTGCTCAGGGCTCTTATCTGGTAAGTTAAACTTGAATTTTGTTTATCTGTGTAGCTAAGGGGTAGCAAGGGACTTATTGATTCGATAGCTGATCCAAAGTTGTACTCTAAAATGGTGTGGTCATGATACTTGGACCCAGGATCGTTAATGGGAAGGACTCTTGCAATGGAACCATGACGTTTTAGAAGATTGAAGACCCCTTCGTCTTCAAGAGTGTTAATTGGTCCACTGACTAGAAGAGCATTTAAAACTTTGATGCCTTCCTTCTGTACTATTTCCATGTTCTCACTGTTGATTTACTTGCTACACAATTAAACAGATTTGAATTTCTCTTTTGTTGACTACTATATTTTTCTTTTGAATTGTAAAATATCAATAACGCTATCAATTACACCTCCTGACTGGCTCACCACTTTATGTAGCACATGTGTCAAATATTATGCACTTGCAGCTAATCTTAACCTTAGGCCAGTAGGTTCGACTATGGATATGCAATTGAAACGACAACAATTAAGTTAAAATAAATCTTTGTATTGAAAATAACTATTTGTATTGGTTTCTCTTTTCTTTTTAAAATGAAAATAAAATTAAATGATTATCAAACCATTGTCACAATTTTCTTTGTTCAATATCAGATCACAATTGCATGTTTTGAACATGAACAATTTCACCTCTCTGGTCACCTATTTGTTCAGTAGGGTGCACCCTCTAGGCTATGCAAATTCCCTAGAATACAACACTTTTGAGATCACCATAAACATTTAAAATGTTCACAATTAATACATTTGACAGTTCACTCAATTAAAGTAAAAAAATAACTCCTTGGTGTTGAACACAAGGCCAAATATACAGTTAAGAAGAAAGCAGTTCAGAATTCAGTTCAAAATATTCGTTTGGATAATTCAGTTCACAAAAGAAAAAGTTCAGTTCAGTACATCCGTTTGAAATGTTCAGTTGAAAAAAAATGATTACGTTCAAAAAGATTCAATCCAAAAGATTAAATTCAAAAGATTCAGTTCAGGGAATTCAAAAATCATTAGAATCGTGGAGAAATTATTCAATTCAACAGTTACAAATTGACAAAAAAACAACTCTTTCCGAGCAAAATAATACTCCTGAACAGTCACTTAAACAGCTCAGCTTATGAAACGTAGCAGGTAATCAGAACTTTCCTACCCAATTCCTCGGGTGTTGGTTGTAACCTAGCTCTCGCCACAATCAATGTTCATCTCACTGGGAAGGCTCGCCATCATACATCGTCACGCTTAAATAAATTCAGTTCCAACGTAGGACAAAAAACCTGACCTGCATATACAACAGGCAGCTTTTAGTTCACAAAACAAATTAAATTCACAGTTTTCAGTTACACATCAATACATACACATATTTCCCTTTTTAATGTGTGTTATATTTTCGTTGTACTTTGAAGGTTTAGATAACGTCACGATATTTAAACAAAAAAAGTTAATGCGTTATCATCATCAACAAAATATTACATTAGAAACTCATATACAATAGTTTAACCATTACATCCCTTTTGTCTTGTAAAACATCAGAACTCATCAGTATTTCACTCCAAAAATGAAATACGTTTTTCACTATCTATCTACTGAATACATGTGTACACATTTAATCACATTTATAGCAGTTTACACATTGCAAAAGGTGTACTCACCGAATCCAAAAAAATAATGCATTATAAGGTTGTAAAGAGTCAATCCACTGAAGGAGAGCGTAGTGAGAACCCAAGTGCAGTTTATTTACAGAGTGATCCAAACAATAATCCAAGACAGACTTGAACAGACATAGCATGAGCAGACTTGACACAACAGACTAGACTCACCAACAGCGGGTTAAATACATTCAATACACGACCAAAGCACTATGGGAACATGATGGCTACTTAAATCAGACAAAGAGGGTCACATGACAAAAACAAACCAATGGGAAACAAGACACACGACTAAGACTACCAATCAGAACATGACACATACACAAGGCAGAGAGACATGAGGCAAGGGAAGCATGACACTAACATGGACCATGAAACAATTACAAAAAAGACATGGAAAACATGAACACGAAACAAAACACCACATTACATATCCCCCCCTCTAAGGGCGGCTCCTGACGGACTCGTGGACAGGAGAGGACTCAGGAGTGCAGTGTGCAGCCCACACGCTCAAAATGGCGACCGCCATTACAGGAAGGGCCGCAGAGTATGGCATGACCTCTAAGATGGCGGGGCTTGAGAGTGCTGACGTCACTGGGATGCCTGCAGCTCACACCGACATCAGAGGTGGGTACATCACACTAGCAATCAGTCCTTTGAATCTTGGCCCAAGCTCCGCATTCGCAGGAGCTTGGCTACTATAGCCCCCCCCAAAAAAAATCCTTAGGGGAAAACTTGGGGATAGTCACGACGTGGAGAGGCTCAGACATGGCAGCCATCTTGGCCGGGGACTCAGCCGTGGCGGCCATCTTGGCCGGGGACTCAGCCGTGGCGGCCATCTTGTGAATAATTTCCTGAGTGACCAGCATGATGTGAGCAGGCTCTGGCTTGGCAGACGTGATGTGACGTGAGCAGGCCCTGGGGTAGCAGACATGACGTTATCAGACTCTGGCTTGGCAGACATGACGTGATCAGGCTTTAACATGGTGGACATGACATGAGTAAATTTGGACTTAACTGGCATGGTGTTAGCAGGTCCTGAAGTAGCAGGCGTGACGTTAGCAGGCATGACGTGAGAAGGCTGTGGCTTGGCAGGCATGACGTGAGAAGGCTGTGGCTTGGCAGGCATGACGTGAGAAGGCTGTGGCTTGGCAGGCATGACGTGAACAGGCTTTGGGGAAGTGGCATGTTCCTCCACGACACCCACAGTGAAGGGTGAATCAGCCAGCAACAAGGCAAAGTCAATGTATTTTTCTAATGACCAGTGTGGGGTATTACGTGGCATTAACCGTGGCATGTCCTTACTTAAACCATAACGGAAAATGTATTTTAGGAATGTTTCATTAAAATCCACTTGGTGATAGAGTCCACAAAAGTCCTGAACATAATCCTCAATGGAGCGATTACCTTGACAAAGTTGAACGAGACGATCTGCTGGGTTCATTTTAGTGGTCGTGTATTCTGTAAAGAGTCAATCCACTGAAGGCGAGCGTAGTGAGAACCCAAGTGCAGTTTATTTACAGAGTGATCCAAACAATAATCCAAGACACAGACTTGACTTGACTTGACTTGACTTGAACAGACATAGCATGAGCAGACTTGACACAACAGATTAGACTCACCAACAGCGGGTTAAATACATTCAATACACGACCAAAGCACAATGGGAAAATGGCTACTTATAGCAAACAAGAGGGTCACATGACATGAACAAACCAATGGGGAACAAGACACATGACTAAGACTACCAATCAGAACATGACACATACACAAGGCAGAGAGACATGAGGCAAGGGAAGCATGACACTAACATGGACCATGAAACAATTACAAAATAAAAGACATGGAAAACATGAACATGAAACAAAACACCACATTACAAAGGTTTCTGTTTTTATCTTCTCTGACGCATTTTAACTGTCTTAGAACAACACTGCTGCTCGTTTCTCATCAGCTTCGAAGAGAAAAGAAAATGGCTACTCCCATCCAGCAAGTAGTGTGGTGGGGCGGGACTTCAATTTAGACTTCACGTAATTGGACAATCATTAAAATGTCAATCATCATACTGAAATGCTCTTCACTTAAATTATACCATTTTCCTTATATTATTTAACTAATTTCTGGTTAGTTTACTGTTTTAATAGACTCTGTAATTATTTCCTTTTTATAATTCATTTTCTAAATTATACAGGGTTACATCATGTCCAGAGGTATGCTGTTCCATAGTCTAGGACCGGCTACAGAAAAAGCCCGATCCCCTTAAATTTCAAGCGAGAGTGAGGTATATGCAAGAAAAGTTTATCAGAGGATCTGAGAGAGCGAGAGGATTGCTGATAGCTGAGAAGTTTGGACAAGTATGATGGGGCTAGATCATTTATTGCTTTATACACAAATAATAAAATCTTTAAATGGATCCTATGCTGCACCAGTAACCAATGAAGAGATGCTAGGACAGGAGAAATGCTTTCTCTCCTCTTAGTACCAATCAGCAACCTCGCGGCTGCGTTCTGGACTAACTGCAAGCGATTCAGCGATGAATGATTGAGACCCATATAAAGTGCATTGCAATAATCAAGTCTGGAAATGATGAAAGCATGAATAACTATCTCCAAATCCTTAAACGAGAGCATAGATTTTAATTTGGCTATTTGCCTTAGTTGAAAAAAACTGCTCTTCACCACAGCACTTATCTGTTTTTCAAAATTCAGATCAGTGTCAAAAATCACTCCTAAGTTTTTAGCAAAAGGATGAATGTTTGATGACATAGAACCTAGATTAATAGTGATATCAGAGACAGCACATGGGGGTCCAAAGACAACAACAGTTTTGCTCTCATTTAGTTGGAGAAAGTTTCTGCCAGTCCAGCCTTTAATATTTTCAAAGCAATTAAAAATGTCAGAATAAGAGTGATCAGAGCTAAGAGGAATGTAGATCTGAGTATCGTCAGCATAACAATATGAAATATTATATTTCCTCATGATTGAACCCAAGGGGAGCATATACAAACAAAATAAGATAGGCCCCAAGAGGGACCCCTGAGGTACCCCATAGGTGAGCGGTGCGGAAGGAGAGGATGAGTTTCCAATCATCACCTTAACTGATCTATCAGAGAGGTATGATGAGAACCAATCCAGTGCCGTGCCCCTAATGCCAACTTCATCCCTTAGGTGATTAAGAAGTGTAGCATGATCAACTGAATCAAATACAGAACTAAGATCAAGTAGCATTAAAATAGCAGATTTACCAGAGTTTAAAGCAAGGAGTAGATCGTTCGACACCTTAAGCAATGCAGACTTGGTGCTATGATGGGCTCTAAAACCAGAATGAAATTTATCTAAAATATTGTTTTGTGAAACAAATGACGATAATTGATTTAAAACAATTTTCTCCAAAATTTTTGACAAGAATGGCAACTTAGAAATAGGGTGGACATTTTTAAGATTGGTTGTATGTAAATTTGGCTTCTTAAGAAGAGGTGTGATCACTGCTTGTTTGAGGAAATATAGGAACACGGCCACTGTCTAAGGATCTGTCTATAATAGCCAATACACTAGGGCTGATAGTATCCAGGGCCTCTCTAAGGAGCCGGGTGGGGATAACATCCACAGGAGAAGTGGTAGGCTTTATCTTGTGAAATCTATATCGCCAAGCTCAGAAATGGATATTGGTTCAAACCATATAGCGCTAGATATAGCGGTTTCCCGGTAACGGGATGAAATTCCAAATAAGCACTGCGCTCACCAAACGCTACTTTATCAGGCATTAAGAAAGGACGAAATGAAAATGACATTGAAGCTTTTCTGAAGACGGTCGGTTCTTTTTAAAGATACATTCATATAAAAACACCAGCGCTGCATTTTAATTTTGAAACATGCAATGCTCAGTTTATTCAACGAAGTAATAACTCAATTTATGGGAAAGTATAAGTCAACTATAAGTCAAATGGCCAAGAGATAACAAAAATAAAAGTTCACACATATTACACAAGGCATAACTGCTTAAGAGTGCACTGGCCACGAGCGATGACATCGTGGATGCTATTGTCAGACCTACACACACATTTCATGAGGAAAGTTCACGTGCATGTTATAATCAGCCCAGAAGTTTAGTCTGAATTTAATTTGAAACATGCAGTGCCTCAGTTTATTCAACGAAAAGTAATAATTTCAATGTATGGGAAACACTGGACACTGCTTTAAGTCAAATGGCCAAGAGATAACAAAATTAAAAGTTTGCTGCTCATAATTGCTTAAGAGTGCGCTGGCCACGAGCGATGACATCGTGGATGCTATTGTCGGACCTGCACACACATTTCATGAGGAAAGTTTCGTCTGAATTGCATGTTTCTATTTTCACATGCAAATGACTTGTTGCACTTATGAATATGATAACTTTCCAGCATCAATTCTAGTAGGGTAAAACATAATTACTCTTTTTCGAAACGGTCTCTTTTGTCCTGCCATCATTTGCTGAAGCTGTGTGTGAACAAGATGCGGCTGCAGAGTGCGAGTTGCTCCGTCTCTCACGCAGCCAGAGAGATTCTCCGGTGTTCCGCAACAATGCTTAGCTGCCCAGCCCGCAGATGCGCCTGCCTATAAATCGGCCTGATTTGCAGCACAATCGGCCAATGCCAATTAATTACAAAATCCCAAAAATCGGCTGATTAATCGGTCGGCCGATCAATCAGTCGACCTCTAATCAGGATGGGATTAGATTTATCAAAGGACTTCTGAGTTAGCTGAGAAGCAGTAATTATCTGATTCACGAACAAATGTATAAACAATTCATTAGTAGTGAACTGGGAGCTGTGGAGCTTTTTATTATGGATGATGCTCTTAATAACACCCACCCACTGCCATTATAAAGCTTGGAAGAGCCAGAATTTTTTTTTAATATAACTCCGATTGGATTCATCTGAAAGAAGAAAGTCATATACACCTAGGATGCCTTGAGGGTGAGTAAATCATGGGCTAATTAAAATTTTTGGGTGAACCCTTTAAATTGATGACTCATGGTGAAATTCGCGTTCTGCTTCTGTGAACATTAAAGCCCGCCTACTTTGATTTGATAGGCCATCTCAATTATCTTTACATTGATGAGCTTTGTTAGCCCGCTGAGCAGGCCAGGCTGAAAATGTAACTTTTAAGCCTTTTTGTCATCCTAAAAAAACAAAGCGCTGCATAGTGGAGTGCAATCAGATCAGTGCAATAATTTCAAATATTGGGGGGGGGACAGATTAGCCATTTCTAATAATTGGGGCGGACTTGTCCCCCTCAATATCTATGGTGGTTACGGTCCTGCTTTTGTGTCTTATTTACAATTATTATTGACTCTTACTTGTTATTTCCCAAGTTCTTGGGATGGATGGCTTAACTGGAGTGCCTTTGATGACAGGGCTTCATCAAAGTTGACTTGGCTGGAGTAGGTCCTAGCACAGGCCCTCGCTGCAGAAGACTCTCCCGCCTCTGCACACCTGGTAACACTATCTGAAAGAAAGGCAAAGATTTCTAACAAATATAGTCTGGACTTTGGTGACTTAACACAGACACAAACAGATGTGGACAAATTTGTTGGCACTCTTACATTTAATAAAAAAATGCTTCATTCCTCCTGAAGAGTGATGAAATTAAACACAAATGTCTCATGTACACCTGCATGCCTCCAACAGGATAATGTATACCAAAATATACAGCTAAAAGTACACAAGAAACCAAGAAACATGCAGTCTGGAGAAGGCAACCCTTGAATGTTGGAGGTTGCTATTGGGTGCAAAGATTTGTATTTTTATTTTTAAAGCATACCTTTAACCTTGAGCTATCTGTGCAAGTGGAGTTAGTTTACCGATGTGCTGCAGCAGTTTCTATGGCAACATTCAGTCAAAACTTAGCATTTATAGATATCA
The DNA here is from genome assembly GCA_018155175.1 of Sinocyclocheilus anophthalmus. NCBI lineage: Eukaryota > Metazoa > Chordata > Actinopteri > Cypriniformes > Cyprinidae > Sinocyclocheilus > Sinocyclocheilus anophthalmus. The sequence continues at coordinate 172,111 of JADLZN010003412.1, forward strand.
CAGCCACTGCCAATATCTTCGCTGGGAAGTGTGGTCTTCGTTTGGTCGATTCAATACACACATTTGGAAAGGGTAATTTGGCGTACCTTGTAACCATGAGAGATCCCCAATCTCACCAGTAATAAAATAACAGGACAATTTTGATAGTAATTACATTTTTTTGCTTTCAACGTTGTCTTAAAGGGGTCCTATTATGCTTTTTCACTTTTTAAATTTTAGTCAGTGTGTAGTGTGTATGTTTGGGCATAAAAAAAAAGATCTAGAAATTTACAAATCTCAAAGTCCACTCCAAAGGGAGATATTTGGTTTTTTAAAAATCCATTTTCAAGAACTACAGCAAACAGCTCGTTTGGACTACAGCGTTTGTTTTCTGGGCTTTGTGATATCACAAAGCGGCTCATTAGAATTTCATTACAAAGAATTCCCGCCTACAGAAATTCGAATGGTTGGGGGGTGGGGAGGGGCGAGGTTGTGGTTAGAACGCTTGGTTGAGTGAGCGCATCAGACGAGACGACAAAGAAGAAGAGCTGCTGTGCTGTAGCCTCACATTTTTGGCATGTCTAGAACAGCAGTTCTCATTTCCAGTCCTCGCGTACCCCCGCTCTGTACATTTTGTGTGTTTCTCTTATTGCTTCATACGTTTGTTATATTTGACTGTAAGTGCCCTGCGAAGTGGACATTACCGGATATTCCTCCATGATTCCAGTTTGAAGGGAGCGTATATGTTCCATACAAAGGGCATTTAAGTGTGCGAGACGTGAATTTAAATTGTATTTATTTACAGAGGTATATTATGTCCCACTTCATGCTTCTCTAGTAAGTTTCGTTTGTGTGTGAAGACGCTGCAGGCAGCGGCGCAAATCTGTAAATGAATATTCCGAAGTGAAGTAAACTCTCAATGGATTTCCCGTGCTCAGGGAGTAGGGAGCAATGGTCACTGTGTAGGGAGCATGTCAATCAGAACACAGTTCATGCACAGAGCTCACTTCTAACGAGATGATCTGAATCAGGTGTGTTAACAAAGAGAGACGTGCAAAATATGCAGAGCGGGGGTACGCGAGGACTGGAATTGAGAACCGCTGTTCTAGAACAGTTCTTACAAGTATAAAACGACATAGCTGGGCGCCGCCGGTGTGCCTACACTCATAGAAAATAATGTATTTGAATTTTAAAGACGTGGTGCGACGCTGTGTGCGACCGCCTGAAACGCTGTTTTTTTCACCTCCATGCCCAAACGTCTATGTTTGGGCTTCCGAAAGCGGATGATGTCAGGAAACAGTGGTTACAATTTACTTTTTAACTCTGTTCCTGAGCACTCTAACCTGAAGACCTAAGCTATTCGCCAATCACAACACACTGGGACAGCTAACCAATCACAACACATTTTGTTTTTCGGAAGGTGGACCTTCATCAAAACCATAACTAATCGAGCCTTTTGTGCCAGCCTGGGGAGAAAGGTATTTGAATAATGTAAATTATGTGAAAAATAATGTGTTTTTCGAACCACCAAGCATGAGAGCATGTTCTAGTACACCCCCAAAACAAAATCAAGACTTTGTAAAAGAGCATAATAGGACCCCTTTAAAATTCGTTTGCTGAAGACCGCGCGACTGGCGCGAAGCGCTGTGAAACGTCACATACGTCACTTGCGTCAGACAGTAGCGCAGGACAGACAGCGCGAGCGTTGATAATTGTTGTCATGTAGTTAAAGTATTGTAATGCAAAAAACAAAACAAAAAAAAGATTTGTAAGGCAAAAAAAAAAAAAACTAAATTTTTTGCCTTACAAAATGTCTTTAGACGACGATACAAATATATCTTCTGTACCGGTTTCGAAAAGTACAGAGTTGTACAGAGAGCACCATTTATGAACACTGAACACACTTTCTTGTAGTATCCTATAGTAACTCACTGATTATCACTGTAGTTAATACTACATTATGATATAGTATACTAATAAAGTGTAGTAAATACTATAATATACTGCAGTATACTACAGTATTACTATAGTAAAAAACTTAATTTTACTACAGTTACAAACTCACTATAGTTAATACTACAGTGTGCTGTAATATAAATTAACAAAGTGTAGTAAATACTATAATATACAGTGTACTACAATTTACTACAGTTTACTACAGTATTTACTACATTTTATGAACTCACTTTAGTCAATACTAGCTATAGTATGTTAACAAAGTGTAGTAAATAGTGTAATATACTACAGTATAGGCTACTATAATTTACTACAGTTTACTATAGTAAATACTACAGTTTATACAGTATTTTTTCATGTATTCAAGATCTGAGGTAAACTATCTGTTGTTGCTTTCAGTATGGCTATAAGATCACACAAAATTATATTTAAACTCATTAGAGACGTTTAACTTTGAATAAAGCACAATCAGCTGAGATCATCTACCGTCATATTTGTATGTTGTAGTTCCAGCCGCGACGTCACGGAAATAGAAACCGTTTCTAAATTAGAAATTTCGCGTGTCGCCGTCGCGGCTAGTTAGGACAAAAACCCTGATTAACATGGAAAAGATCACTTTTATCGCTAGTTAGGACACGGTGTCAGACTAAATGCCTTAATGTCTGTGTTTTAATGTTTAATACTCCTATACATCATGGAGCCGACTCACAAATTGAGTAATTATTAAATATTAGTCTTTGGTATTATTTACCATTATTATCATAAAAAAAATAAAACAGTCCCATTTTATATGAAAGTCTCCCAGAGTCCCCAACTATCAAAATGAAATATAGACAATATTGGCACTTTTTGGTGCTCCCCCCCCCCCTCCTCATTTCAAAAGCTGTTTCACTTACATATGTCACCATAAGGAAAAAGACAAATGCAACATCTGTTTCATGCCGACTTTATCAGTGCTTTGGGTCCAAGAGAGGGTACAAATGAAATCAGTTGGCAGAATAAGTTTAGTTAAAAGGGTCATATGTTGCTAAAAAGAACATTATTTGGTGTAATGAAATGTGTTTATGCGGTTTAAGGTTCAAAAAACACATTATTTTCCACATAGTGTACATTATCGTTTCTCCTCTATGCCACGCCTTTCAGAAAAGCGTCAATTTTTACAAAGCTCATCGTCTGAAAAGCGAGGTGTGGGCTCTGATTGCCAGCTATCCAGTGCGTTGTGATTGGTCGAATATCTCAAGCGTGTGACGGAAATGTTACGCCACTACCATACTGTGATGCCGTGTCCGGCCGGAGCGACGAGACATAAACATTAAAACCCACTATAAACGGGCATTTGTTGCATCCAGTGGGGACATAATTACGGATTATAATGACTTATATTGTCTTTTTAAGCGTTGCATTGCGTATCGCGCCACGTAAACATAAAACATGTCTGCATTTGTGATCAGAGAAATGGCAAACAACAAGCCCTACTCTACAATGCCCAAAACTGCGTTTGATTCATCAAGTGGCAAATTCTTAAATATAAAAACTCTTTCTTGCAGTCTGTGAGTCAGAACAGCCTGGTAGTCTATTCTACCACACACGGCGGGCTAGAGGGCGGAGGCGGCATAGAGGGAGGCTGCGGTAGAGTAAGAAAGGCCGGTGGCTAAAGTGAGCGGAGGACGGAGTGCTGACGTGAGCGACGGGGCTGGTTGGGCTTGAGAAACGCGTGCGCGGGGATCGAAGAAGGCGGGGCTTGCGGCAGCCACATGTGCGGACCAGGGCTGGGACTCTGCTTCTTCCACGGTGAAAGACGATTGGCGAGATACGCGTGAAGTGATGATTTCCTCAGCGCCAGCACGGATCAGCTATAGGCATGGAAAGCAGATATCGTGCTTTGGAAGGCCAAACAAAGCAGTTTTTGCTTTCACAACGAAAACACGTCACGCATGCGGCGGTGGCAAAACAATACGAAGCGAGAATAAAAGTTACACCTCTTTCTTTGTGTGAACATTTGGGCAGCGTTATGCAAATCTTCCCACATCGTAACGTTGACATGTGGGGGGGTGTTAGAACGAGCCGTTTTAGGTAGGCGTGGTTGGACTCTAAAATTTTTAAAGAATTCTTTGGGATTTGAGACTTTAGTCGTGCAACTTACAGATCTTCTTGATGACAAGAGCTTGCAACATTCAAAATAGAAAAGGAAAAATGTTATCGCATCATTGACCCCTTTAACATTTTTTTTAGGTATGGAATTACAGCAGGTTTTCAGGTCCAGGTTTATTTGCTCATGTCAGTCAGTGTCACATCATCTGTAGGATAGCTCTTCTGCAGTTTTGGTTGCATGGACTTTTAGTGGAGGAACAGGAAAATATCATTAAGACATCTTCGTTGGTGTTTCATAAATAACCAAAAATCGTACACATTTGATGATTGTCTAATTTTCATTTTGGTGAACTATCTGTTAATAGACAGCCTACTGCACTGTTAAATACTCAGTTGTTTTCCATTATGCATATTCAATGTGCTGTAGTCACCTAGCTGACTAAATGTCACTTGAAGTGTGCACAAAACTCTGAGGGGCCGTATAGCCATCATTACTGAAAACCTCTTACATACACTAGTTAAAACATTGATCAACCTTAGTGAAATTCATTCATAGGCATTACTGAAAACCTCTTACAAACACTAGTGAAATTAAAAACATTGATCAACCTTAGTGAAATTCATTCATAGGCATTACTGAAAACCTCTTACAAACACCAGTGAAATGTAGCAATTGATTGCTGACGGTTATCTTGTATTGAATATCATTGGACTTTATAGTATTTTATATTGTTTGTGTTGAAAGATATTTTTTGAAAGTGTTAACTTCATCAAAACTTGTATTTAATGTTTATTTTTGATAATTGTGATTCATGTTTAGTTTCAATGGTTCCAGTTGGGAGTTCCTACCAATTGTTGTAGGTGGGGTCTTACTTAGTGTTGCACCTTAGGAAGAGGTATCGCTTCTCCTTTAAGCATTCAGCACTCAGTCTCACTGTGAATGCAGACGGGAAGCACGGGTATCTTTCGCTCTCTCATATATGTGTATATATAAATATATTTGCTCTCTTTTGTGACTTTATCACTGTGTATATTGTGTTAACTTTATTAATATGTATTTTATGACGTGTATCTGAGAAATTTGTGAATTCTCTTTGAAAGTGGCGCTTTTAATCGTGAGATGTTTTAGCACTTCATCCTCACGTGTGTTTTTCCATGCAGGAGTGAGAGAGTAGGCCTATCGGTGTGTTTGTACTAATTTTGCCCCATACTACTCTTCTTTAAAGGTACGTTTGTACACTTAATGGTTAAATAATTTGTTTTATGTGTGAATTTAGTTGAGTAACAGTCTAAACCGTAGTATTCGTTAGACTTACATTGTCAATTACCATATGGTGCAGTCTTATTCAGTGACACAGCATAATTGTATCAAAAGAAGTTTATTTCACACTATTTACATTTTAATTTTTTCATGAAGTATTTGCATGATGGAATGTTGCAAGTATGCTGAGTGTTTATTTGTATTAACTGTTATATTACATTGTTATATTTTGTGAAATACGGTTTTATTTTGTTGCCTATTATATGTGCAATATATATCGCTTCTCCTTTGAGCATTCGCGCTCAGTCTCACTGTGAATGCAGATGGGAAGCACGGGAGTGAGAGAGTAGGCCTATCGGTGTGTTTGTACTAATTTTGCCCCATACTACTCTTCTTTAAAGGGGAATAAATTCCATCACTCAGTCCTGAGGGTACTGCTTGACATCTGCTATATCTAACTGGTGCCGTGACCCGGATCCATTGGTCAGCCGCAGCCGATCGCCGGGGTCAAGCAGTGTGCTGTGACGTCTTGGTGCTGTACCACGTGACAGGGATCTATGCAGCAGATACTCAAGTGATTTTACTTGGACATTCGCACAAAGACGAACCCATATTCTTCGGCAGTTAAGTTCCACATAAACCATAGACTGTGACACACATTTTGCATTCATACACATTTTAGATATTTGCACATATTGGACATCTGGACTCACATCCTTCTGCGGACTGTTTTCTCCGTAATTCTACATTGCCATTTGGGATTTGTACATCTGTGTATTTTGCATATTTACATATCTTAGTTTGAGTTGTTTTATTCAAAGCTCAAGTTATAGTACCATACAAAATGGCTGAAAGGGGTCAAAATACATCAGATTTATTTACGCCATTAGTTGGGAGGGGTAGAGGTATGTACAGAGTGGGGGAGGGTACAGGAGCCGTACCAAAGCTGTTGTTCCCAAGTACTTTTTCAGCCCCAGAGGTAAGCCCCTGTCCTGAGTTAGCACAGCCAGCATGCTCGACTCCTTCCGACAGTAACAACGTCACACAGCAATTACGAGAGTTAATAGGGTAGCTGGGTAATCAGATTGGCGAATCCATAGTCAGCCGCTTATTAGCCAGTCAAAATGTGGCCAGCCCTTTACCCACAACGACATCAGGTTTAACCAAGTCAGAGCCCTCACTTGATTCTTCTAAAGTCAATTTCATAGTGAGGTCAGATATCAAAGAACCACCCATGTTCAGAGGAGATGAGAGTGACAAGTACACTGTCCAAGAGTGGATAGATGTTATGGAACTGTACTTGCAGAAAAGTAGCTGCCCTGAAGCGGAGAAAGCAGACACTGTCTTGAGTCATCTCCTGGGAAGAGCTAAGAGTATAATTAAACTGGGACTAAAAAGCACTGCTTCCATTGGTTCAGCAAGTGTTGAGAGAATTTATGACATGCTAAGACACTACTTTAGCGATCACCCTGTTTCACTTTTGCCATTGGCAGATTTCTATGCAACACAGCCTAAAGTTAAGGAAAGCCCTGTAGATTATTGGGTGAGATTGAACTCCGCTGCTGAGCGTGCCAATGTTCATTTAGAACGCAATGGGAGTAACATGGAGAACATGAGTGCAGAAGTGGCCATGATGTTCATACGAAATTGTCCTGACTCTGAACTGTCCAGTGTGTTTAAGTGCAAGCCCATGAGCAGATGGTCCATCGAAGAGATTCAGGAGGCTATTGAACATCAGAGAGAAAGTCAATGTTGCAGAACTCCCAGTACAGTTAAGCCCTGCGCCTTCCAAGTATCGACAGCTAAGGCAGTCCCTAGCTCCGAGGAAGTCGTGGAAGATGAGATCACTGCCATTAACACCGCAGCATGCATCTCTAGTAGCCATCTTGAGGCAGCCAAAACAGTCCCATCTAATTCTGATGCATTGGAGCGTGTCCTTAGCATGTTGGAGAGAGTGTTGGAGCGAACCAGTCAGCCTGCACACAGCTCTTCAGGATCCTTCTCATCTTGCCGTGTTTGTGGAGATTCAGCACATTCCACCCATTCACACTGCATGCGAGAGAAGCGTTGTCTCATCTGCATGAGCGTTGGACGCCAGCTTAAAGACTGTCCTAGTGCTGTGAAACTAGCCTCTCAACCAACTGGTGCATCTCACTCTCAGGGAAACGAGCATGCTCGCATTGGAGAGGGGACAATGTGAGCGGGAAGAGTGAAACCCTCAGTGACAAAGATGATCTTCTGTTGTATGAAGAAAGCTGCAAAGCAATTCCTGATAAAAGTGTCCTATATCAAAATGTGATGAAGTTGGAAAGCCGACAGCCTGTTTTACACTGATGTTTCCATTGTAGGGGCTCAAGTTATATTACGTGCACTCCTCGACAGTGGGTTCATAGCCTGTACCATGAACAAGGAGGCAGAACGCAAGTTGAAGAGTGCAGGAGTTGTGCTTGAACCCAGTGAAACGCGTCCTGATATCATCCTTGTTGGTTGTGGCGGTGTCAACATTCAGCCTGAAAGTATTTACCAGCTTGAGATGGAAGTGTATGGACATGCAGTCAGTGTTCCCACTTTAGTTGTTCCTGGTCAACGAGATGAAATCATCCTGGGTACTAATGTCATCAAGTACATTATCAGACAGATGAAGAATGTACAGGGGTACTGTCTTAAGTCGACCTGAAAGTTCGGAAAGTGATGAAATCACACAGTTTTTGGACATGTTGTCTGGCCTCCACAGATGGAAAGGCACTGAAATGCCCAGTAAAGTAGGGACCACTAAACTTACCCAAGCTGTAGTGTTGTGTCCCCAGCAAGAACACCTTGTTTGGGCCAAGTTACCTGCTACTGTACCTGTTTCTGAGGGAAGTGCTATCCTGGTTGAGCCTTCAAAGTCACATTCACACAAGAACATTGTCATTGGCCGGGTTGTCGCATCAATGAGCAATGACGGATGGGTGCCAGTCAAGGTTCTAAATGCTAGCGACAAGCCTGTAACATTGCGAAAGAACACAAAGTTGGTTGATGTATTTCCTTGTATAGCTTTAGAGGATCTGGACATAAGCCCCCAACATCCAGCCAGTCATGAGCTGAAAGCCTTCAATCAAAATATGCTTGATATGAATGTTAACAGTGTGCCTGCTAACTTAAGTTTTCTTGACAGACTGAACATACTTGGCCTTGGTGACCTCGACATAGAAGCTTGTGAAGTGTCCCAGCATTGGAAGGAACAGCTTGTGCAGCTGATATGCAAGTATGAAGATGTGTTCTCGAAAAACAAAGTAGATTGTAGGAGGGCGAAAGAGCTCTTCCATCGAATACATCTTGTTGATGATCGGCCCTTTAGGCTTCCTTATCGACGTGTGCCACCAGCACATTACCACAAGCTCAGACAGGTCCTTTCAGAGATGGAGGAATGCGAGATCATCCGCAAGTCCTCCAGTGAATGGGCCTCTCCGCTAGTGCTCGTCTGGAAGAAAAGTAGAGATCTGCGCATCTGTGTTGACTACAGGTGGCTGAACACCCGCACTACTAAAGACGCCCACCCCTTACCACACCAGGCAGATTGCCTAGCTGCACTCGGAGGCAATGCCATATTCAGTGCGATGGATCTCACCTCAGGATTCTATAATATAGAGATGGCTGAGGAAGACAAATTTACTGCATTTACAACCCCCATGGGGCTTTATGAATTTAACAGACTTCCTCAGGGATTGTGCAACAGTCCCGCGAGTTTTATGCGGCTCATGATGCATATTTTCGGAGACCAGAACTTCCTGAACATACTCTGCTATATAGATGACCTTCTAGTGTTTGCACCGAATGAGTGTGTGGCATTGAAGAGACTTGAGTTGGTGTTCAGCCGTCTGAGAGCTCATGGGTTAAAACTTGCTCCAAAGAAATGCCACTTGTTACATCGGAGTGTACGGATTCTAGGTCACGTGATCGATGAAAAAGGGGTAGCGACCGATCCTGATAAAGTCCAGGCCATTACAGCAATGACTGAAAGAGATCTTATGATGGAAGATGAGGTTACACAATCTCAGAAAAAAATTATTTCTTGGGATGGTTGTTTTATCAGCGCTTCATACAGAACTGTTCTAGCATAGCCAAACCTTTATTTGCATTGACTGCTGCACCAAAGGGGCAAAAGAACCAGGGAACAAAGTTGTCTACCGGGAGGAAGCTAAGCCCAAGCAACTGGAAGAAAGAGCAGCATGATTCCTTCAATCAGCTGAAGTCTGCCCTTTTGGAGTCTGTGGTGCTTGCACACCCGGATTTCAATCGCCCGTTCATTCTATCAACAGACGCTTCGCTGGATGGACTGGGCGCTGTACTTTCTCAGGTCCCAGAAGGTGAGACTAGAGCCCGTCCTGTCACTTTTACCAGCAAGGCCCTCACACGCGCCCAAAGCAACTACCCTGCTCACCGTTTGGAGTTTCTGGCCCTAAAATGGTCCGTCTGTGATAAATTCAGTCATTGGCTGAAAGGTCATTCCTTCACCGTTTGGATGGACAACAACCCGTTAACCTACATACTAACGAAGCCAAGGCTTGACGCATGTGAGCAGAGGTGGGTTGCAAAGCTAGAACCGTAAAACTTCAGCATCCAGTACATCCCAGGGAGTAAGTATGTGATAGCAGATGCGATGAGTCGACAACCTTTTGTCCAAGGACGCATGAGTCAGAGGCTGGTGACGGAACCCTATGAGACCTTGTTAGAGGAAGCGAATCATTTCAAGGAGGACGTAGTTCAACATGCTTTCCGGATCAGTTCCCAGTGCCAGTCTGTTGAACCTCAGTTCTTGGGTCAAAGGCGAGAGATGCTTTCCTCAGATGAAGGATCAGCTGTACTGGAGAGCCAGATGGAGTGGAGCGCAGGACCGAAAGATAACGTGCATCACTGGCTGACTCAGGATGTACACAACTTGGTCCCAGCTGGTCAGAGAGCACTACCAATATTTACACTGTGAGAACTTCAGGATAAACCGTTAGAAGATCCTGTCCTGGCCCGAGTCCTTTCTTATGTCACCCGTGGCGGACGGCCATCAAGACGCGAGAGGACAAAAGAGACGCCAAGGTCTCTGAAGACTCTTAAACAGTGGGAAAAATTAAAGATGTTGGATAGAATTTTGTATCGTGTGAGCAAAGATCAGCTTACAGGAAAAAACCGCTGGCAATATGTTGTCCCTGCCACATTGATTGAACAGGTCTTGCAGAGTGTGCATGACAAAGCTGGTCATCAAGGCCAGGCCAGAACACTTCTGTTACAAAAACACTGATCAACCTTAGTGAAATACATTCATATGCATAACTGAAAAACCTCTTACATACACTAGTGAAAACACTGATCAACCTTAGTGAAATTCATTCATACGCATAACTGAAAAACCTCTTACATACACTAGTGAAAACACTGTTCAACCTTAGTGACAATACATTATATGCATAACTGAAAACATCATTACATACACTACGTGAAAACACCTGATCAAACACTTAGTGAAATGCATTCATATGCAATAACTGAAGAACACTTCTTAAATTACACTAGTGAAAAACATTAATCAACCTTAGTGAAATGCATTCATATGCATAGCTGAAAAACCTCTTACATACACTAGTGAAAACATTGATCAACCTTAGTGAAATTCATTCATAAGCATAACTGAAAAACCTCTTACATACACTAGTGAAACGAAAAGATCAACCGTAGTGAAATTCATTCATATTGTGACAGAGTGAACGCAAGCTTTATCAGCGGCGCCCTGGCAACAAGCGAGGAACACCTGCCCGTCCTCATCACAGGCTGATCGGTCACAGCTGCAGCTCATCAGCGGCGGCTACAAAAGCCAAGCAAGCATGGCCACCGGTGAGAACTTCTCCATGAGACTGAGCATCATTATGCCTCTATTTCTCCCACAGACAGCAGTGTGTGCACCCCCCCCCACCCCAGAACAGAACCCACAGGGAGCACAGACCCACTGCAATAGGAAGAAGGACGAGAGCACTCACGGCACCGGAGCACCCACCTGGACCTTTCTCTTTGACCTTTCTCCCTCTGGGGCATTTATTGAGCCATCCTTGTCATGTGATTCTTCACCCCGTGACACTGGTGGAGAATGCAGGCAAATCAGTGAAGAATCACCGACAAGCGATCTCCTTCACCTCACCTTTTGTTTCCCTTTGTGTCTCTGGGGTTTTGTCACAGGTGAGCGCTCCTCCCCCACCATGGACGAAATCTTCCAGCGGCTCACCGAGGTTAGCATCCGCCAGCAACAAATCGTTGAGCACCTCGCCACCCGTCAAGGGGAGACAGAGCAGGAGCTCGGTGCTCTTTGTGCCGCCGCCACTCAACGCATTCCGCTGCCGGACCCCAGAGTACAAGCCACTAAGCTGATACCCAAGCTGACCCCCCATGATGATGTGGAAGCATTCTTGCAGATGTTCAAAACCATGGCGACCTCTGAAGGATGGCATACGGACGACTGGGCACTTGTGCTGGCTCCCCTGCTGACGGGTGAAGCCCAGCGTGCATACTTCACTCTTCCTGCCGCCTCCGCCGACCAGTATAAGGAGGTCAAGAGGGAAATTCTAGCCCGCCTGAGGTTATCCCCGATCAGTGCCGCTCAGTACTACCACGAATGGGAATATAAGCCCCGTCTGCTGGCCGAACTCACGCGACTCGTGCTGCACTGGCTGCTGGAGGGGACTCCATCGGCTAGTCAGGTGGCGGAACGCGTGGTGATAGACCATCTCCTCCGAGCCCTTCCCCGATCTCACCGACAGGCAGTTGGGATGAGGAACCAAACCACCACCTTGGAGCTCGTGGAGGCTATCGAGCTGGCGGATGCGGCCCACCATCGCGATGCTGGGGAGTGAGCGCCACCGTTTCCCCCGCAGGGTGGTCCAGGAGCGACGTGCACTGGAGGGCACCCAGCGACCAATGAGCAGGCCGGCGGCTCCCTCTCCGCAGGATGAGCCCATGCCAACGGAGGCCCCCGCACGGACCTGGCTGGCAGGCTGCATTGTGCACAGCGACCTGCCGGTTGGAGCTCCAGAAGTGAATGTGAAAGTAAAAGGAAAGCCATTCCGGGCCATCCTGGACTCAGGCAGTGCAGTCACTCGGTACGGTATAACATTCTCGCCCCCGACTGGAGTATAAAAACTTCCTCCCCATAAACCTGTGTCCCGGAGATACACGAAAGTTCCGCTAGCACGGTGGGGGGGGGGGGGGGACTTTTCTGCCGCTCCCGGCGCCTGGCCTGTGTAAGTTGGGGTAATGAAGGATCTTCCTGTCCCCATGCTGACGGTAGAGGAATGGCACGGGTTGACTCCGCCAACGGCTACGCAGCCTGCCAGCCCAAGAGGGGGCCGCCGAAGACGGAGGCCCACGAAAGGACCTCGTCAGCGGCCCGTGCTTCTGGCCTCGGATAGCGGGAGAGAAGGTGAGTCCCCTCCCAAAATCCTAACGTCTTCTATGATGTGTTCCAACAGGTGACTGGAGGGGGCTCATTTGGAAAGGAACAACGGGAGGACGACAGGCTGAAGCATGGCTGGACCCAGGTCCGGGTCATCGAAGGCAAGGAAGTTCAGCCTGGCCCCCATCCTCTCCCGCATTTCGTTGTCCAAAACGGCCTGCTCTATTCTGTTGCTCAGCAAAGGGGGGAGGAAAAATTATTGTTGGTGGTGCCACGCACAAAGACGGAGACCATATTGGAGCTGGCCCACTCCCATCCCTTGGCAGGGCATCTCGGAGCCGGGAACACCATCCAGCGGATCCGCGACCGCTTCCACTGGCCGGGCTTGGAGGCCGAAGTAAAGCGGTTCTGCCAAGCCTGCCCGACCTACCAAGTGACTTCACCCAGGACGCCTCCCCCCAGTCCACTGATACCACTGCCCATCATCGAGGTGCCCTTCGAGCGCATCGGGATGGACCTTGTGGGGCCGTTGCCTAAGTCTGCCCGGGGACATGAACACATCCTGGTGATTGTCGACTATGCCACCTGATACCCAGAGGCAGTTCCCCTATGAAAAGCCACCGCCAAAGCCATCGCCCAGGAACTCTTCCTGCTCTCCAGCCGAGTCGGCATCCCAGCGGAGATCCTGAC